>PVJH01032106.1:0-23019 GCA_004026705.1 Nesogale talazaci | reverse complement strand
CTCTGCCACATCCGCTTCCATTGAGGGAGTCTGTTTGGCTCTGGTTATGGCCGGCCCTGTAGCTCTCTCTTTTCACGTCTCCTTCCACCGCCATCCTCACGGTTGGGTGTTGCGTGGTGGGATCTGCACACCCACTTCAGCTTCTGTGGAGACAAGACCCATACTCTCCCCCTGGGTGAGTTAGTGCCCTGTTCCCTCCAAAAACCTTTTACTTTCAAACCTCCCTTTTCTCTCTCCCCATTTCGTCTTCCCTTGCTGTGTTGTATCCAACATGTACATCCTTGGGTTTGGTTCCACCTCCTCCCCTTTCCCTGGATCTCTGACCAACTGTTATGTTATAGGGGGCTTCCCTTCTATACCTACCCTATTTGTTACACTTACCTCAGTGGGCTCATGCTGTACTTCTCCTTTTGTGTCTGACTCACTTCGCTTAGCATAATTTCCTCCAGCTCTTCCCATGAGAAGACATGTTTCATGTGCTCATATTGTTTCCAACTTTTTGCGATAGTGAATTGCGCTGCAACAAACATTGGCGTACACACCACTGGCCATAGTTTACTTCTTACCTCTTCTGGGTATATACCCAGTAGAGGGATAGCTGGGTCATAAGGTAATTCAATTTCCATTTTCGTTAGGTGTCGCCGGACGGCTTTCCATAACAGCTGTACATATCTACAGGACCACCAGCAATGTAGAAGTGTTCCTATTTCGCCACATCCCCTCCAACATTTGTTGGTCTCTATTTTTCTGATTTGGGCTAACCTCAAAGGTGTTAGATGGTATCTCATAGTTGTTTTGATCTGCATTTCTCTGATGGCTAATGATCAGGAGCATTTTCTCATATGTTTATTGACCATATGTGTCTCCTCCTTAGTGAAATTTCTTCTTAGTTCTTTTTCTCATTTCTTCAAATGATTAACTGATTTCTTCTTTTTGCAGACAAAGAGGGTATTTTAGATTTTCATGATAAGCCCTTTGTCTGTTGTGTCGTTTCTAAAAATCCTCTCCCAGTCTGTGGGTTCTCTAGTTACTCTTTTGGTAAAGTCTTTTGATGCACACAGGTGTTTTATTCTTATTAAGTCCCATTTGTCAATTTCAGCATCTCCTGTGTGTGTACCCTGCTCTATTGCAGTCAACCTTTGTGTTCCTTGGGCCAAGGTTCTTAGATTTTCCCCAATTCTTTCACTAATGGTCCTGATGGTTTGGGGTTTTACTTCCAGGTCTTTGATCCACGTTGAATTTGTTCTTGTGTATGGGGTGAGGCAGAGATCCTGTTTCATTTTTCTATATGTGAATTTCCATTGTTTCCAGCACCCCCTTGTCGAAAATCAGTTGTCTATATGCTAATGGTTTTATTTCTGGGATTTCTATTGTTTTCCCTTAGTCTGTGTGTCTGTCATTATGCCAATACCACACTGTTTTGACCACTGTGGCTTTGTAGTAGGTGTGAAAGTCAGGTAAAGCAAGCCCTCCAATTGTGTCCTTCTCCTTGAGGATATCTCTGCTAATTCTGGGCTTTGTTCCCCTCCATATGAAGTTGGTGACCAGTTTTTCCAGTCCTCTGAAGAAGGCTATTGGTATTTGAATTGGTATGGCATTGAACTTGTAAAGTGCCCTGGTAGGATAGCCATCTTTACTATTTTGAGTCTGCCAATCCATGAACATGGAATATTTCTCCATTTATGAAGGTCACACTTGGTTTCCTATAGTAAGGTTTTATAGTTTTCCTTGTACAGGTCTTTTGTGTTTTTTGTTAGATATATCCCTAGATATTTCTATTTATTTTTGGTTATTGTGAATGGTACTGCCTTCCTGATCTCCTCTTCCATGCTCTTGTCAGCTGTATACAGCAGTCCAATCAACTTCTGTTTGTCAACCTTGTACCCTGTCACTCTTCCATATTCCTCTATTGCTGTTAGTATTCCGGTTGTGGAATGTTTGGGATTTTCGATGTACAGGATCATGTCATCCACACATAATGATGATTTCACTTCCTCCTCCCCCAGTTGGATACCTTTGATGTCTTTCCATTGTCTTATGTTATTAGCTAGGACCTCCTGTACTATGTTGAATAGCAATGGGGATAAGGGGCATCCTTGTCTGGTCCCCTTTTTCAGTGGGATTGATTTGGTCTATTCCCCATTGACAACGATGTTAGTTGTTGGCTTTTCATAGATAGCTTGTATTAACTTGAGATACTGCCCTTCTATTCCTATCTTCCTAAGCGTCCTAATTAGGAAAGGGTGCTGTATATTGTTGAATGCTTTCTCTGCATCTATGGATATAACCATGTAGCTCTTATGTTTTATCAATGTGGTGTATAATATTGATGGATTTGCGGATGTTAAACCATTGGCTTGGATGCTTTCTTTTAATGTACAGTTGCCCTTTATATAAAACTCTCAATTACACATATGGATCTTCCTGGATTTGTTTCTCTAGTCAGCCAGACTAACTAACACACCCACCGATCAGTTTCAACCACTGGCCTTTCAGGTCATATACAAACAGATGTAAAAAATTTTAAAAACTCCAACCACACTGTCATTAAAGTTAATTCTTACTCATAGCATCTCTACATGCTGCTAAATGCCTGTTCCAGAGTCAGTACATCAAATGTCACTGATTTCTGGAGTAAGTCATGTATATATCTTAAAATTTGGGTAAGTACAATTTTCCACTGGCCCTCACCCACCCACCTTCTAATCTTCCTGTCAAAACCAAGACTTATTTTCAAAAAGCTCAATTTAGCAATCAAATTGTCTGTGAAGCTACCTCTTTGTGTGTCATCTCCCCAAATGCAAAATGACCACACACTCTCCATGATGTTGCACCTTTTGGTGTTGAATTATGGAATAGGGCATACAAAATGGAGTCACTGTGAACAATAAAGAGGCTGACAAGAGACCTCCAAGAAGAAAGAAGTCGACAACTAACTGTCGCACGGACAGTGCAGTTGCACAACTTATCTGATGACCACCCACCACCGCAGCTATGGCTACACCCCACCCCCCAATTTCGGTCTAAAACCCAGCCAAGAGCCCAGAGGGAAGGGTTTCTGAAGACTGCTAGGGAGCTCCATTCTCCCGCCCACCCTAGTTCTTGCTGGGACCACCCAATGGAAAGTGACAGGGGTTAGAGTTCCAGACATGCTAACACTGGCAGAAACCCACCATGAACACTATGCTTAATATCAAGTAACATATTTTTAAAGCTAGCTTCTATGTGACTTCGTGTAGCCCTTTGTGCTGTACTTCCCTGGGTTGCGCTGCTGAGCTGATGCTTTATGGGGTGCCACGCACGAATCTGTACCCCACAGACTGATCTAAACCACTGGATGTGCCAGCACTGCATTCGCCTTACCAGCTGTCTCATTGACTCTGTGATAGGCTGACCTGGAGCCATCTGCCCACCCCCAGGGAAAGATGCCCTGCAGCTGGCAAGATCCCAGATCGACCTCCTAGTAGACTTTTCGATATTTTCTTCATCTGCGCCTGGGCAACCTGTCAAGGGATGGCACGCTGCTCACCCCGGTGCCCAGAGGAAACCACCGGCTCCATGAGCTTCTTGTGGCGATCCACGCCAGGCAGTACCTAGCGACTACTTATTTTCGTCTTAATCATTATCGGGGCTACCTGCTTCTCCACCTTGCAAAGGAGGACTGCAAAAATGAGGAAGCAGAAACAGAGGCAAAATCTGACTTTAAAACTCCAGAACTCCATGAACTTGAAGATATTTCCTACCTTCTCTCTAGCCCAGAAACAGATGGTGACCTGGAAGACGTATTTGATCCCCTGGAACCCATCCTCATCTCCTCCAGCTGGGACATAGAGGATAGATAATGTGGATAATGTTCCTGCTCTAAATGCGGCCTAAATGCGGCCAGTATGATTGCGAAGACAATGGACACACCAGCGCTTTTACCACCAAGATAACTAAGGATGCCATCTCCACCGCACCTATAGTAGCCACCAAACCAACCGAGCCATCAGGATCCACCAGTCCCACATCCACCAACACACGATACAGAATAAATAAATAGAGACTAGCAGATGCCGAAATAGGACCCCATGGCTGACTATTAGAAATGGAATAAATCCTGGGGTCTGTATCACAATCTAGCCAATAACTACGATGAGACACCCCGCAATGAATTCACAACTTGCGCTTCATGTGATATAAACCAGGAAGAACATACTATGATGGAAAATGGGAAGGTGGCATGGCACGATTCTCAACCTACTGCCAATTACTTCACACTGTGTGGGATTGGCGTCTCCCCTACTCATGTTCAATTAACGACTTCTTCCAAAGACTGTAAGATGAACATTCTGCATACTCAATTCACAGTGAATATCATACCAGCTTCATAACAAATAGCATCATCAGATGACCTGTTGTTACCTCTCACAACAACACCTAAATCCATTGTATTGATTACTTACACAAACTGAGAATGGTTTGTTCCACAAGTGGTGCAAATGGTGGGGAAACGGAAACATGTCAATATGTTTAGACAAAGAAGAGGAAAAAAGAGATAGGAAAAACAACTTCCACCAATGCAGCAACTAACCTCAATGTTACCTTCATATTTTAATCCACCTAAATCCACCTGGAAGAATATAACATTACCAAGCATAAAGGTCCTATAACCTATACAGATGTAGACTAACAGAATTCCCCAAGGCATGTGACAATTTTTGTTTTGGTCCTTGTGTCTAAAAGTCCATAATGTTTGGTCAACTGATGGATGTAATAATACCCCAGGAGAATATTAATAAAGGACCTTAATTAATAATCATCCCTTTAATGATTAACATTCAACTACCAATTGGTAGTTACTGAACCCTGTCAATTCATACCATAAAAAGCTCACTACCCAGGCAAATATGCGAAGCTGAAGACATATGCTAATGTGTCTAATATATATATATATACATATATATATGATTAGAACAACCAAATATGGAAACTAACTAACTCAACAATTACCTCAAGGAAAAGGATAGGACTTATTTATTTACCAGTAATCAGTCTAAGATAGTATCCTTTATGAGTGCATATGGTACAGAGCTAGGCTGGAAGATGATAATGCCAAACTTATATTGGAGCATTTCTTCATCTAATTATGCTAATATTAGAAAACTATAAATTGGAAGAAAGGACAATTACTTTCTATAGCACCGCTGAATTGAACTTTATATATATATATAAAACATATGTACTTTAAGCTTACTGATTATTTGTATCCATATCCAAGAACCAGCAAACCAAGGGTTTCATGATTTTATATATATATATATACACATACATACACACAACACATATATACAGATAAAATGTATATATACAGATAATTTGACATTGTTCAATATAACATACCATGTATCAAGAAATACAATGTTTCAAATCATTCTGTAATAACAGTGGGAAATGCATGACATGATGTGCTAGTCCAGGTAGACTAGAGAAACAAATTCATAGACACGCATATGGATATAAGGATAAGGTTTATATACAAAAGGAATGGAACATTGAGAAAGCCTCCCAACCCAGTCCAGTTGAAAGTCATAAGTCCAATATTAGCCCATATGCCCGATAAAGTTTATAAAGTCTCCTTATGACTCATGAAGTCATAGGTCAGTGGGTGCAGAATTCTGGGGCTGGAAGGGGTCTCCCCATGGCTCCTCGCTTCCAGGGCTCAGGGTCCATCAACAGCATCCAGTGGTTATAGAAGCAACTCAGCACCGGTGGGGGTCTCCACAGGGCTTCTCCAGCTTCAGAGGTCTGGTTCCATCAGGGTAAGGCCACATGGCTCATCCTCCAGCTCCTCCAGCTCCTTGGATGCTGCCATCTTGTCTTGTCTGTAGTTTGTTGTCTCAGAGACTGACTCTCAATAATTGGGGAGATGGCTTCTCATCTCCACCAGAGAAATACGCGAGATTTCCCAAAAGTCTCAGGAGAAAGCCATGCCCACACAGAAGCCTCATTGGCTACTCAAAGGCTATTTCCAGATTAACAGGCTAGACTCAACCCCTACATCTCAATCATGGAACTAACATAAGCACATGACCACCACACATGAAGAAAACTTAGTAAGACTTAAATGTGATCTAGTGCTTAAACCTAACTTATAGTATTTTTATGTGCTAGGGTAATGCATATCAATTAAAATGAGCACTTGACCACACACCCAGAAATGTAGGCTTAAATTTAATAAGAAAGGTACATCTGAGGGAACCCATTAATAGCATGGATATATAGCTATCCACCCATAAAGGGGATGCAAAACAGAAATGTGGATGAAGGGAGACAGTGGACATTGTAATACACTATATATACACACATACATACATAAACATATATATAATTGATCAGGGAGCGATTCATGAGGGGGGAGAGTAGGAGAAGGATGGGGAAAAAGAGGGTTGATACCAAGGCCTCAAGCAGAAAGAAAATGTTTTGGAAATGCTGGTGCAACATATGTCCAAGTGTGCTTAATACAATTGAGTGATGGATTGTTATAAGATTGTTAAGAGTCCCTAAATAAAATGATTAATAATAAACCTATATTAAAGGCTTTGAAAAACTCAACTCTAAAGGAAAAAACAAAGAAAGTTAAATCCTCTCAATATATTAAGATGCACTAAGACCCCATTTTGACACAATGCATATTTGTGATTTAGATAAAACTTATGAAACAAAGCTAAAAACTGGTGGTCAATATTAGGAACAAACTCTAATTTGAGTATGTTGGATCTTGGGACTACCCATAGTAATATGCCCTCCTTATTCTATTATAATGTGTTACAGAAATGGAAAAGAGGATATGGGATATTCTATAGTCCCTTATACAATACCACTAAAATGTATAAGAATCATTCTATATGTTCAGTACCTCTGGCATGGAAGTCATATCGCATAGCCTCCAGCCATGCATCATAAACAGAGGATCTTAAATAAATACGTAAATAAATAAATAAATAGACAGAGGATCTTTTAAAGAAACAGTGAGTCTCCCTATGTAACATTACAAATCAGTTTGGACAATAGGACACAATAGACCTGGACCAAAGCTAAACAAGGCACCAGCCTACATTGGCTCACGTGACCACACACTTCTGTTGTACCCCTGGCCAACAGTGGTTAACCTTTAATAAGGCTATGTTTAATATTAGAACTATTTTACATGAGTGTGAAATATTTAAAATTTTAGAACTGGTATTTCTATCAGATATGCCACCCATCATTACTAATACACTAAGAAACCCTTCAGGACTATTACTTGGTGCCTCACGTCTATGGTATGAGATGTACGGCAAGCAGTTGAAATACAAGGAAAGAAGGCAGACATAACACAACTTAAGGCAGGGATGCATAAAATTGACAAATTAAGAATGCAAGTTCATGAGCTTGCTGGAATGATATCAAGCAATCCAGATGAAGCCTCAAATCAATAGCAAATTCACAAACCCCAATTGCTATAATAAAAATCCAGATGTACAAATAAGATTTTTGCAGAATGCAATTACTAGATTTGACATAAGTACTAGATGTAAACAAATAGAGCAGCAGTTAACCAGGCCATAAGAGACTTAAGAAGCTTACTGTTTTATCATGCCAATTATACACCTTCAGAACTATGGGGTCAAATATAGACATTACTGCCCTTAATGGAGGCAATGAGCTAGATGATTGGCAATCACCAATCAGAACATGTGATAGGATGAAAAACAACCCCTGTACCACAACAAATTAGTGGTAAAAGACTTCATAGCTCAACAAGAGATTGGGCAATTTGGGGATATTTTCACCCCACTATAAACACCGTATAAATGGGATGACGAAACTTAACATTTACTTTACTGATTTGGCCACTTCCTAAGATGACATCAAGCCTGTAAAAAACACAGCACCCAAAAGGTTCTTTCATGAGCATTACACAGTCTATGAGACGGTCTTTTAATCAATGTATTCCAGTGAGTATTCATTATTTATCAGTAACAAATGAAGAGAAACCGGCAATATTTACCAGCAATAGAAAGGGAGGGAGGAAGAGTTCCGCTTCATTACAGGCATCAGAAGCCCTCCCCTCTGGGCTCTTGATCGGATTCTTATACAATTTTAAGGGGACCTTCAGTCTGATAAGGGGTGCAACCTTATGTGTGTAATCTGACGGCCTTGGATTCTGGCCAGTTGACTTCTTTATTCTTGGAGACTTCTTGTTAGCCTTTAGATGATTATTTTGTATGCTCTGTTCCTATCCACCCCATGATTTCTTTACCAACTGACTCCTACTCTCTTCTTTGGAACTGTCATAAAGTCCTCAAGACAATTATATACTACAAGTCATCAAAGAGTCAAGCAATACTGACCAATCTATGTGTTTATTTCCCCACCAGACTAAATGAACAAGATTCATCTTGTCCTGATCTCACTTCCCTCAAGTAGTAAAACATTGCATTCTTGATGGTCTATAAATATATATTGATATAAAGTAAATTTTCTTTTCTTTCTTTTTTTTTTTGCATTGATTTTGTCATAAGGTTTTAAAGGGTGCTGCTGTTAAAGCTTTCACGAATACTATTGAATGCAGAAAATGAAGTGCCCTGAGGCCTTGTGGGGAAACTTGTGTGGCAGCCTCTTAGCTCCAGATCATGATCACAGCCCACACTTTATATTTTAACAAGCTGATATACCACCCACTAGCTAATAATTATCCTCTAATTTTCTGATGCGATGTAGTTCATAGGAAGAATCCTATGAGTCCAAGCTTGTTATCCTTTAGTAGAAAAAGATTAATGGAAAATAATTTTTCAAAGTTATTCAACTAAGTGTTATAGTGTCTGGAATTTTCTCCATAATAATATAGTAGAGTAGGAAGTGAGTAAAAATGAAAAGGGAAAAGAAAGAATCATCCTGAGGTTATAATAATTATTCTTAAATATAGGGTATATTATATTTATTGGGAAATTCTTTCGAGGTTTCAATGAGCTTAAACTTTTTCTCATGAAAATAGCAATTCATCTGTAAAATCAAACAAATCTATTTTCAAGTCTGCTATTGTTTTCAGTAAATATATTTTTGTTTAGAGTTCAATCCACAGAGGAACATAAACATAGATGAGATCGATGATAGATAAACTACTTCCTGCTGCACCCAGTTTTCTGACTTTCTTTTGTCTGGTCCTAATTCCTTCTAGATCTTTATTGATTAGTGAGGATTTAGGTTCACAAATCTGGTATTTTCATTGCCTGAAATAGCAGCCAAATGTACAATGGTGAAATATAGTGAGATTAAAAAATCAAAACTAAAAAACGTCTCACATTAAGGCTAGTTAATGTCTAGTGAGTACATAATATAAAAAAGACATCTTCTAGGTGCTGGGAATTCATGTTTGCTCAGCCCAAACATTATGTGTTTGGCTGCTAATCAAATGGCTGGTGGATTGAATTCACCCAAGGGAAACTCAGAAGAAATATTTGGAAATTTGCTTCTGAAAAATCAGCTCTGAGACAGAAGGTTTCATTCTAAGTCAAAATCAATGCAATGACTATTGGTCATAGTGATGTGTACTAATATCTTGATCCTATTTTACACCAACCAATGACTTACATACTATTGATCATCCTTACATTTAGGAAAGAGGGCATGTAATTTGATCAAAGACACAACTTGCACAATGAGGAATTAGGATAAGAACCCATACATCTAGTTCAAAAGTTTCCATGTACAATGCTATATCATATAAAGAAAAGAATATGTTTGGCAGAATTGGGAGAAGTCACCCAACCGAGCTCAAGTTCTCATTCTTTATTACCCAACTCCACTTCTCTTAGATTATAGCATTTATACATTTGAAGTTTCCTCCATAGGCAATTCCGGTCATTATTGTTATCAATCGTGTCTCACTGAATTTGTTTGAGAAACAAAGATGTAGACAGGCAAGGTGAAAGTGAAGATTTTATTTAGATTGGTCAAGCAAGAAGGAAGCACAGACCAGATTTTCAATGTGAACCCTCCCAAGAGAAAAGAATTCATCCATAAGGATGAGAAAATGTGGGGATTATAGAGATGTAACAGATTTCTGAGGGATGTCATGAATACACCTGATAGTAGAACTATAATTCTTAACCAGGAAGTGACTTGGACTCCTCACATCTAACGAGTTGTGAAAGTTGTTCTATTATATCTTTCTAGAAATTTTTGTTGCTAATTTTTAAGATCATTTTATTGGGGCCTCATACAACTCTTATCACAATCCACACATACGTCCATTGTGTCAAGCACTTATGTACATTTGTTGCTATAATCATTCTCAAAACATTTTCTTTCTACTTAAGCCCTTGGTATCAGTACCATGCTTTTGCCCCTAGCACCCCATCCTTCCTTCCTCATTAATCCTTGATCATTTTTAACTTTTTTCCTGTCTTACATTGTCCAAACTCTCCCTTAACCCACTTTTCTGTTGCCCATCCCCCAGGAAGGGGGCTATATGTAGATAATTGTTAATGGTTCCCCCTTTTTGCCCACCTTCCTCTTATCTTCCTGGTATTGCTAATCTAATTATTGGTCCTGAGGGATTTATCTTTCCTAGATTCCTTGGATTCCAAGTTCTTATCTGTACCAGTGTACATGTTCTTGTCTAGCTGAATTTGTAAGGTAGAACTGGAATCATGACAGTGGGTGGAGGATGAGGTGGAAATGGGAAGCATTAAAGAAACTAGAGGAGAGTTGTATGTTTCATCGGTGCTATTCTGCACCCTGACAGGCTCATCCCGCCACCCCTACCCACCCCCCGCAACCCTTCTGTAAGGGGATGTCCAGTTACCTACCGATGGGCTTTGAGTTTCCACTCTGCAACCCTCCTCATCCACAATGATGTGATTTTTTTGTTTTTTAATACTTGATACCTGGTCCTAATGACACCTCATGCCTGTGTGCTCCTTCCATATGGGCTTTGTTGCTTCTCAGCTAGATGGTCGCTTGTTTACTTTCAAGCTTTTTATGATCAGAATATGACCTGGGATCAGGTATTAGCCATCAAGGAACTAAAAATTATGTCATTATAAGAGAGAGGGAGTACAGATCAGGGACTCAAAGCCCATCTGTAGGTGAAGCAACATCCCCTTACAGAAGGATTTGGAGCGAGAAGACAAGCCAGTCAGGATACAATGTAGCAACGATGAAATATGCAAATTTCCTCTAGTTCTTAAATTCTTTCTCCCCCCCCCCCACTATTATGATCCCAATTCTTATAAATCCTGCTATACAAGGGGCTGTACACTGGAACAGATAGGAACCAGAAACACAAGAAATGTGTTCAACACAGATGATCCCCTCAGTACCAACAGTGAGAGTGGGGATACCGGAAGGATGGCGGGAAAGTGGAAAGTGGAGTAGAAAGAGGACACCGATTACATATGGTCTCTTCCCTGGGGCACAAAGAACAGGGAAAGTGGGTGGAGGAAGACATCTGACAGTGTACTATATGACAAAGTAATAATAATTTATAAATTATTAAGGGTTCATGAGGGAGGGGGAACAGGGAGGGAGGGGAAATATGAGGAGCTGATACCAAGATCTTAAGTCGAAAGAAAATGTTTTGACAATGATGATGGTAACAAGTGTGCACATGTGCTTTGCATACAATGGATGGATGTATGAATTGTGAGGGAGTTGTATGAGCCACCAATAAAATGATTTTCTTAAAAAAAAAAAGATTGAAGGCAACATATGTAAAACATGCCTGTTTGAATTGATGTATGGATTGTGATAAGAGTTGTAAAAGCCCCCAACAAAATGATTTTTAAAAGGAAAAAGAAAGACTTCAGATGCTATATCTTTTTAGAGTTGGGTACTTTCAGCTTTCTTCACCTCATTGGCTTATGCTGCTGCTAATTTTTAAAGGTAAATATTTACATAGCACATCATCAATTTTATATATGACAATTCAGACACATTTCACTTCAACTTATTTATTGGAATCCTCTTAATGTATCATCACTTAGTCTACTTCCTACCTATGTTTCTGGTTTATGTTCCTCTTCCTCCTTTCCTAACCCTCTGACCTTCATCCTTGGATAAATGCTACCCTTTCATATTAAATGGGAGTAAGCTCAGTTGCAGACCGGAAGGATGACTAAGGGCCATAATGTTGGCCCCTCACTGGTCTCTTTCCTACCAGTAAACCTAGAATATTTTATGAGTTTGAATCCTGCACCATGTTATTCTCCCACTTTACCCAGAACCTTTTGAATTCTTTTGACAGCTGTCAGTGGTGGTATCCAGGCACCATCTAGTTCTTCTGGTCTTGAGGCTATGGAGATCAATATCTGTGTGGTTTATTGGTTCATTGGACTAATTGTTTTCACATTTCCTTAAATTTTCCTTAACTTCTTCTCTTTGTACAAAGAGAGATTCATAAATGCACTTTAAATGCCTACTTGTGAGCTACTGACCATCGTCATTGTGAACTCTGTTGTGCTCATTGACATTCATTTCTCCTGAAACTGTGGTCCTGATGATGATCCCCATCCCTCAGACCCAGTGAATTGTTGTATCAAGATGTGAGGGTTGGTGAAGAATGGGGTATGGAGAAGGGAGGAGAGCAGAATTTGGGAGAAGAGTTGAAGGGAATCACATAGCGGAGATTTTACCAAAATATTATTGTTGATTTCACTTCTTAAAGTAGGCTTATGCAAATATATATTGGATTAGGCTGGGTTGACTAGAGAAACAAATTCAGAGACACTCATCCATATGTAAGAGAGAGTTTTCTATCAAGAAGTAGCTATATATCAGGAAAACATCCCAACCCAGCCCAGATCAATTCCATAAATTCAAGAATAGTCCCTAAGTCCAGTACTAAAACCCCTCTTCAGACCCACACATCTACATGTAATAATGCAGAATGTGGGAAGATCTATGGTTGGTAAGTGCAAAGTCTTGTAAATCCAATGATGGTGGATGCATTTCTTAATGCCAGGCTGCCATCAGCGGCATGAAGTGACTCATAACAGGAAGGTGAAAGCAGAGAGAGAGTGTATGTATGGCCCGACCTACAGAGAGAAAGATTAATTGATGCATCTGGATTTTGGTGCTGGAAAAGACTATTGAAAGTACCATGAACTGACAAAAAACAAACAAATCTCTATTGAACAAAGTATAGGCCAAATGCTCCTTAGAAACAAGGATAATGAGACTGTCTCTTGTAGTTTGGTCATGTTATGAAGAAAGACTAGTTCCTGGAAAAGGCTCACATGATTCATAAACTAGAAGGACAGTGGAAAAGAAGAAGACCCCCAACAAGAGAGGGTGACCCATCGGCTGCAACAAGGTAAAAAAATATCTACATGAGAACAATTGGGAGAATGACACAGGACTGGCAGGGTTTTGTTCTGTTGGACACAGGGCTGGTCTGAATCAAAACCAAATGCCTCTTTAATTCGTGAAAATATCCCTTTGCCTAGTTGTGCTTCCATCCCCTTTTTCTTGACAGAAATATTTTGTTCCTTGACAAAATTTCTTTGTGCTGTACATGTTTATCAGGGCAAACTCCAGCACACAGCTTTCAAGTCCAATCCCACATCCAGACGCCCTTTAGGGCAGAGTAGAAATGTCTCTGTGGATTTCTGAGTATGTAAATCTTAGTGGAGTAGAAAGTCTCATTTTTCTCCCACACAGCAGCTGCTGGTTTTGAACTTATGACCTTGAGGTTAGCCCAACTCACATGCCACTACACAACCAGGGTATGTCTAGTTAAAATGCTACTTGCTTGCTAGGGTAGAATATTTTCTCAGGAACAAAGGGGTCAAAAGAAATGGGTTAATAGGAGGAAAAGAATGTGGAAGCATATTCATTAGTAGGCATATTTATCAGGCATATGTTTCAGCATTGTGTGGCAATATCTCTTTCACCTATAGGGTAAGTTCTTTGGGCAAGATACAGACTTTACAGTATTATACCAGGTTACGCATTTTGAGGGGCGAGTTTCCTGAGCCATTTCTTGGTTCAGTGCTTTCTTGGATCAAATAAACAGAAAGTGGAGAAGTGTAAAGTCATAATCTAAGAAGTGAAATAGAGTTATGCACTAAAGAATGAGAACTTGGGCTTGGTTTGGTAGGCTTACTGAATACGGCCTTCAGAATTAAAACCAATCTCCTCATCTTACAGAACATAGAACCCCTTGACTAAAATCATATCAAAGCTTGTAGCCAAATTACTTCAAGAACACCCATCTCCTGAAGATCATCAAGGACACTTCATTCTTCTGCTTAGGTTGAAACACAAAAGCGTTTAGCATCAAAGGTTTGGTTATGACGATTATATTGAAAAAAATGAAAGATATTATCTAAGATTATACAGAGCCTCAAGGAACATTAAACTTACTACATAGTCTGAAACATTTCAAGGGGTGATTTTCTCTTACCCCCTCACTGGTTTCATGTAAATTCTGACTCATGGAAACCCTATATGACAGAGTAGAACTGCCCCTGTGGATTGTCAAAGCTGTAGATGTTTATGGGAGTAGAAAGCCTCAGTTGACTCCCTTGGAGTGGTAGTTTTTCTTGAACTGCTAACTTCATTGGTTAGGAGCTCAAAGCATTGGCAGGACCCCTTCATCTAATAAAAAAGTAGACTGTGCTGGGTTACTCTCCCTAAGACAACAGATTCCTTCTCTTTTTCCACTTCTCATACTTGCTGGGATACTGTCAACTTAGTGCTTGCCAGAAAACAGCTGTGCCTCTGGAGCCACCCCTCTATTCTACACAAGAAATGAGGTGAAATGTCGCAGTGTCAGAGTACGCAATAATCTGCCCTCAAGGTGTGACGATGTAATTCCCTTATCGCTCCTTGCTCACAAATGAGACCTGGGGTCATTCTTCGCTACAAAGAAGTGAAGAGTTTATGTATGCTGAAAGGCGTCACTACCATTATTTTTGGTCTTAATTTTGAAATTATTATAGACTCACAAGAGGTCAAGAGGAAATCTTTACAGAGGAAAACAAACAGAGACATCTCAGTATAGCCATTGTACGGCTTGCATAATAGGACACCTGGTAGAACTAGTGTATATTATCGAAACTAAGACATTGACACTTGCTGAATACACTTCGTTAGACCAGGGACCAGCAAAACTCTTGAGGCACAGTTATCCCTTGGTTCACACGTGTGACTCTGAAGTAACATTGAAAAAAGAAGAAAGGCTATTACTCAGATAATGGTGATCTCGTGTTTGTATGAATATGTCTATGACTCTTAAATAATTTTTAAATTCTTGTCTTAAATTGTCTCTTCCATCTCAAAAGTTTGCAGAGCTCTGAGCTAGACCACAGATCTCATTCAAGGTTGAATCAGCTTTTCGGTGCACTCAGCTTCAGGGTTGATTTTGTTTGTTGGTTTAAATTTATGGGTCTAGAGTGCTGTGACATTTTATTCCCCATACAGTTTCATATAGCTGCCACCACAATCAAAATATAGAACAGTTCTGTTACCACAAAGGAACACCAGGAGATGGGTCTTTTTAACTACATGGGTTGCTGCTCTGAACAAAAATCAGGAATCCTGCTAAGAAGGAAAAAGGGGGAATGGATTTGTGGTAGGCAACTAGCATTACCTGGCACAAAGGGTAGCTATTTTAAGGATAGGAGTTTTCCATAATCTTTGAGGTTTGAATAGATTCCATCCACCCCCATCCTTCCTCCCAATGCATTCATTCCTATTGTTCTTTAGAAATACCTCGAACAAATGCCATACCATTTGATTTATCTCATGCTATAGTACTGTAATATCCCCATTGAGAGGTGGAATTCATGGTTTCAAGAAACAAAAAATATATGTCTAAAGTTCAATTCCACTAACATCACCCAAGAGGCCAATAAAAGAACAAAGGGTTTTTGTTTTATTGTTCGAATGAGAATACTTTCTTGACACAGGGCCAAAAGGCCAGAAGCACAGAGAAATGGAAAGCCCAGAGGGCCTCAAATTTCATGATGGTAGAGGAAGAAGGTTAATTTAAGGGTGATCTCTTAACTAGAGGTGTAACCATTACTTAAAGTCCAACTAGAATGAATTCAGCATTTTTTTCTTACCTTAGAACCTTGCATCTTGCTGTCTAAAATGGAAGTTTGTAGCATGTCTAGAATGAAGGGAAATGGTTATAGTTATATTTAGTCCATACTATATTTATAAGGAAAAAATAGATCTTCCAGAAAATACAAGTATGAGAAAATAGGATCAATAAGTAAGAGTGCTTTTCTTGAATGCATTTGCTTTGTCAAAACAAGGTTAAGTTTGATCTGATGTGTTCAATTAGGAAGCAAGGCCGGCAACCTTAACTGTGTATCTCACAACATTCTAAAATTTATGTGAAATGTATCCTCCCTCCAGCCATTTGCCACTGATGAGTCCATTGCATTCACTGGAAATATTATAAGCAACAGGATGTTCACATTCTCAGAAAAATTGATCTAGATTCGTGGTTGACTAAAATTAAGGGAATATATTTCCCCTGTTGAACACATTTTTTTAAAAACAACTTTATTGGGAGCTCATGCAACCCTTATCACAATCCATACATCCATCCAGGCAGTCCATTTTCCACATTTGTTGAGACTAGATTTTTCAGTATCCTTTTGGTTATAAGACACCAGAAAAAGAGCAAGGTGAACATTTCAGACAATCTGCTTAACATTGAAATGAAACTTTAATAGTCAAATCATGAGATGGTCAGCAAAATAAATCAGAGGGAATTCATTGTGAAGTCCCACACCCCCACCAATCAGTGATGGAGCATTACTACTCTTTTCCTTCACCCTGCTCTCCCACTTGGTCCCTACTTCAGGACCTATTTTCAATAGCTAAGGATAATGCCATTTTTCCCAATGTAGTCATTTCTTTTCATGTTAGAGGCTAGCTTTGAACCCAAGAAATAGGCTAATAAGGCCTGCTACTTTTAGGAACACATCAAAAGCATACATAAATTGAACAGATGTGTATATTACAATAAGATGTGGTAGGGATTGTGGCTCAGAGTGGAATAAATGTTTTATGCAAAGGATTTCAAATTAAAAAAAAACATAGCAAACAGAAAATGACAACACTTAACTACATGCAGGATAGGCAAATAACCAAATTTAATCTGGCAACTTCTGCTATGAGACTTCCACCAGATAAAAGGCAATATGTGTTCTAAAAGCTTTCTCCTTGTGCTTATTACATGTGGGAAATCCATCTTTTTTTCTATCTTCACCATGATCACATCCACTTATAGGTTTTTGCAGCAGGTTCCATTGTAACATTTTATTATCAATATCTAACCCAGGATACAAACTTTGCATTACAACTTCAAAGTTGAAAATTGACACACCAGTGAGTCTTTCATTTGGGTCCTGAGCTGTGATCATTGACAGAATCACTTTTCTTGAGGTGAGTCATAGAAACTGAGCACAAAATTACTATACCTTGAAGGTTTGAATTCACTTGTGAGTCAATCGCATAAGAGAGAACATATACCTAGACAATTTTAAATAATACCAACAAGTAAAATACCTGCATGTGTTTCATATGGCATAATAGATTTTATTGATATTTTTAAAATACTAAAGAACCAATAGTTCATTATATTCTGTAGTAGAAATTCTCCAGCAAAATTTTTCTTAAAATATTGTTGAAGCCATGAGCCTATTTATACTGAATAGTTTTACCTGATAGCACTTCTGTTAGTGGAGAAAAAATGTGTTCTCCAATATGTGCAAGAATATGTTGAGTGATTCAGCTATCTGGTTGGAGTAGCAGGATATAGACAGTCATTGCTTGAATGAAGCTTCACGTTCTTTTCTTTCATTCTGTTGAGATAGAATACTTCTCATCTCCACGTATCCACGTTGACCTTTTTGTCTTGCTCAAAAAATAGTGTGAAGTAGAGATCGTATTCTGGAGCTTCTGAGACTAGATCATAAGAAAATAAGATACTCGGCTGAGCCCTGGTGACCTAGTGGTTGTGTGCAGGACTGCGGCCCACAGGGTTGACAGTTCAAATCCAGCAGCAGCTCTCCAGGAGCAAAGTTGGGCTTCCTACTCCCACCAGGGCAATGATGCCACAAAAAGAAAGAAAGAAAGAAAGAAAGAAAGAAAGAAAGAAAGAAAGAAAGAAAGAAAGAAAGAAAGAAAGAAAGAAAGAAAGAAAAAGGAAAAAGATGAGATACTCTATGCTATAAAGGAGGAGTCTGAATTCCTGAATTCCACTCTGGACAGATCACATTCTTCTCAACAGTCCCAACTGAGCCCAAACTTCTGGCCGTCCTCACCAAGACACCACATGTGTGGATAAAGGCAGAATGGACCCCTCCAATCAGACCAGCTCCATACTGAGTACCATTGATTGACACCACTCAAGGCCTCTAGTATTAGGTAATAAGTCCTATTGGGTCCTACTCAGATTCTTGATGCACAAAGTGCTGGGATAACATAAGATACTTGTTGTTTACAGAGACTAAATTCTGGGGTGGTTTTTAATGAGAACTAGATCATCAGAACCATAAAATATATATGCCAGGTTATCATTCAAAGAACCGTGGTCACTCTGGTTCTAAATGGAATAATAGGAAACCCTTACATAGGGTTTGTTATGTAAGTGACTCCATTCTATGTAATACTTGTTCTTCTCAGAAATTGCCACAAGGTAGATATTCTGAGTATCATCCAGAGCAGAGAAAGGTTACGTAATTTATCCATGATCATTCACCCAATAGGAGGCGAGAGTAAGATTCAAAGTCAGGCAGCTTGATTTCAGTCTGTGCTTTGAATGCTTGCACCGCAATCACAACATCTTTCAAAAGAATTAGGATCTGTTCCTTCAAACTAAATCAGGGAAACCTCAGTGTGCTCAATGAATCCTTTTCAGTTGACCGTTCAGGGTGACTGTGAGATTTTCTCTGCTTTGTTGTGGGCTGTGTTGGCTAGCTGTCAGAAGGAGCACAGAGTCAGGGGCAAACGTTAAAGGGTGCCTTATAAAACAGTCTGCTTACACGACACAATAGTCTATTTACAAGAGTTCTAAGAAAAAAATTTCTTCCTGACAGCTGGAGCATGAATAGTTGCAATTGTTCGACACAATTGTCTTATTTTGAGTCATTTCTGCTTGGTTTTAAAACAAATATATGACCCTTCCAGATGAGAGGGCTTAGGAAAGTTCATGGAAAAATGCTCTTCTTTTAAAAATTCTCCTTCCCCCCTAACTTTTTGAAGCCCCATTGTTCAGGATCTCAGCTCTGCAGTTTTCTATTCTGTCCATTACTCACCAGGCTCTACTTTATATGCAAGCTCTTTTTTTTTCTATAGTTGATTCTTCTTGATACATTTTATTAAACTTTTATGTAATTTGGGAAGCTACTATATGTATGCTTTTGGAAATTCATTTTGGATCAAGACAGGGTATATGAGATACTTCAAAAATGTCATGCACAGAGGGATTTAAAATGTAATGGATTTTCTTCAGGAATTTTTTTGGAGCCCCCTTCTAAACCGATCAATAAATTGAACTGTGATGAGTAAGAATGTGTTCAGTGATTGTGAAAGCTATGGGATTTACCTCTAGGTAGCCTCTCTTGTTCCTATCTGTAATCTGAAAGAGAAATGTACATATCTGTATGTGTGTTTGTATACACCAAGGGGAACGTAGCTAAATATCATTCTGACCTCACACCCTCACAGCCATTTAGTCACTTCTGACACACAGAGACCCTCTCAGAAAGAGTAGATTTCACCCTTTGTATGTTTAAGATTTTAGATCCCTACCAGAGCACGAAGCCTCATTTTTCAACTCTGGAGCAGTGAGGATAGCACCCTGCTGGCTTTGCTGTTAGCAGCCCAATATGTGATCCACTGTGACACTGGGGCTCCTATGTCAATTCCAGAAAACCAATGAAAGAAAAGAGAGGTTTGGGGAAAATTGTTCCACTAAGACAGGGAAGAAGAAAATTCTTTCAGACATCAGTTAGGATGTTGTTGGATTAATGTAACAAAAATATCAAAAGCTAAAGGGACCTAAAATTCAAGGATACAAAATGTTTTATTTTGTTGATGTTGTTGAAAATACATCCAACACAAGGCACACGAATTCAACAGTTTACACATGTACAATTCAATGACATTTTTTCAGCTCTTCAAATCCACAGCAATGCTGATCTTTCTTTCCAAAATAACTCTTCCATATTAATGCAAGAGAACTACTTCCCAGGATCCCCATTGAATCTTTCAAGATGCTGTTGTCAGTTCCATTCTATGCAGACATTTATTTTAAAGGAGCACAATGTTCAAAACAAACATTCTTTAACAAGTAACTCACACTATTGTTTGAAGAAGACTTTAGGGGCTATTTGGGATTTAAAGTTTAAATATATCTCAGAGCAACCATTTGGCAAGTTCACACAGCCTCAGTGGTTCCATAAAACCTGGAATCTGTGAGAATTGTTTTTTCACTTTATGTTTTTCCGCATTTTATTGTAAACTGGGAGAAGGCTTACAGATCTGATCCATAGGTTTGCATTCAACAGCTTGTACATATTTTGTCTCCTCTCATTCACTGCAGTCACCTCAATGTGCCCTCATTTGTCCCAGTTCCTTCCTGTGTTTCCTGCATCCTTTCCTCCTTCTTTATTAACCTTTCAGGATTTAGCACTTTGGTAAATGTTGATAAATGTTTGGTAAAGGTTGCTTTTTCTTTTTTTCACCTTGAATTCGGGAGATTTGTGTGTCACACCGGTATC
This sequence comes from Nesogale talazaci, assembly GCA_004026705.1. NCBI lineage: Eukaryota > Metazoa > Chordata > Mammalia > Afrosoricida > Tenrecidae > Nesogale > Nesogale talazaci. The sequence goes on along the minus strand of PVJH01032106.1, from coordinate 2,248 downwards.
ATGGTTCTCATATTAGACCTGTCTGTTGTGTGAATTAAAATTTAGCAGTAAAGATGAGCTCCGTTCCAGACAGAAAGGGTAAGGAAAACCAGTCTCTATCTGGCCTGCAAGTCTGGTTTCTTTTGTTCTTTTCAGTTTTATTCTACATCTCTTTGGATTCCACCTAGAACCTCATTCAGTGCTTATTCTCAGAGAAGCTGCTGGTGGTAGCCATGTACTTCCTAGTTCTTTTAGTCTTTGACATTCACATGGTACAATTAGTTGATTAGACTAATTTTGGTCATGTCTTTTGCTGTTCATCAGTTTTCTTTCCTCTGGATGGGAAATGAACATAGTTGCAACTCAGAAAGTTGCACATGAGCTTTCAAAACCCCAATTGCAACTCACCAAAGTAGAATGTGGAACATAGTCATTGGGGACTATGTTAGGCCAGTTGACCTGAGGGTCTCCCAAAGCTATGTTCCTGAGCCCCCAAGCCTAGCAACTCATGCATCAAGGTATTTGATTATGTCTAAGAAAGTTTCATAATTTTGTGCCCTGTAAGCTTCATCATGGATATATTTGCAGTAAGGCTAAATATACATCTAAAAAATATTCTCAGTCAAATATATATATATACATATATATTCATATTCAAGGGTACACTATCACTCTCCCTCTCACATCTGTTCCACCTGCATGTCTACCCATGCATTTCTGGATCACAGTTGGTATAGGACTGTATACATAAGAACATATCCCAAAACAACCTGAATTCTTTTTCAAAGCTATGTATTCACATTTTTACACAAACAATCTTATCATCTCCAAAGTACTCTTCATTACCCTTAATACATTTGCCAAATCTGTGATTCCATTCTTGGAAGCAGTTTTCCAACTCATTTGTTTGAATAACTGGTAGCACTTCTCTTGTTTGTTTTCTCCACCTCTTCTATATCAACAAATATCTCTCCTTTCATGTCCTTTTTTATTCACAGAAATAAAAAGAGGCTGCACAGTGCAAGGTCAGGTGAGCAAGGTGTGTGAGGCAAGAGAGGTGTGCAGTTTTTTGCCAAAAACTGTCGGGGCGAGATAGCTGTGTGAGCAGATCCATTGTCATGGTGGCAAAACTAGTCCCCTGTCTGTCACAAATAAGGCCCTTTTCTATGTCATGTTGTTATGGTATCTTTTCAAAACCTCTAAATAGAAAGCTTGTCTAACGGTCTGACCTGGTGGAATGAACTCCAAATGCTCATTTTGTCTATTTGGAAAATTGACAGACATCCAGAATGAGGTTTGTCATTATTCCTTTTTTTGAAATGAGAAATCAACTTGTACACTTGAGTTTGTACCCTAGTGCTGTCCTTATAAGTTCTGTTCAAAATCAGAAGTTTCTGCAGTATTTTACCAAGCAAGCAATCCAATTTCATAGCCGCATGTTGTTCTCATACATCAGCTAACACAAAAAACAAGGTTGAAGCAAAACTGCTTTCACAAAAAAATTCAATGTCACCAGAGGAGAAACTTTTGCAGGTGATGGCACTGGGTGCACTAGCTCAGAGTGAGCTATTGGATGCTAACCTAGTGGAGGAAAATGCATGCAATGAGGACTCTACTCTGCCCAGACAATTTCAGATTGCTGTGTTTTTCTTGGTCGTCTTCTTTGAGGAGGGGAGTCTCCTTGTATCCCAGCATTTGCCTCGAATGTAAAGTGACCAGATGCCCCACGCTTTAACAATTTAACAATGTCCTGCAGTGTTTAAAAGTTAAAACAATACTATTTTTGCATTCTAGGAAAATTATTGTTGCTCCATGTCGTGGTCATGTGCTTATGTTAATTTCATGATTGAGATGTAGGGGTGAAGTCTAGCCTGTTAATCTGGAGATAGCCATTGAGTAGCCAATGTGGCCTTGTGTGGGCATGGCTTTCTCCTGAGACTTCTGGGAAATCTCCTGATATTTGCCTCATGGAGATGAGAAGCTTTCTCCCCAGTTGTTGGGATTTAGTCTCGGAGAAGATGAATTATGGACAAGACAAGATGGCAGTGTCTGAGGAGCTGCAGGAGCCAGAGGAGAAGGCACATGGCCTTGCCCTGATGGAACCAGACTTCTGAAGCTGGCAAAGTCACGTGGAGACCCCTGCCAGTGCTGAGTTGCCTCTACCACAACTGGATGCTGTTGATGGACCCTGAGGCCTGGAAGCGAGCAGCCATGGGGAGGCCCTGCCAGCGCCGGGATTCTGCACCCACTGGGCTGTGCCTTTGTGAGT
>PVJH01032105.1:0-23032 GCA_004026705.1 Nesogale talazaci | reverse complement strand
ATTTGATTTGACTGCTGCCTGCGTGAACTTGGATTGTGGATCCAAGTTAAACCAAAAACAAAAAATTTTATCTTGATGTCGTTTATTTGTCCAGTGATGACGGTTTCCTTACATTGATGTATGATCCGCACTGAAGACTGTAAGCTTTGATTTTTGCCACTAAGCAGTTAAAATACCCCTCTCTTTCTGCAAAGTTATGCCATATACGTACCTAAGGTTGTTAATGAACTTTCCTCCAATCATGATGCCATGTTCTTCATATAGTTCAGTCCAGATAGTCCATTGTCAGCTTCTCAGGTTATTTCTCAACATACAGCTTGAATTTATATGGTAAATGTCAAACATGATTTTAAATCATGCAGTATTTTTGGACAGCTGCCCTTTGGTCTATGTACAGGTTCCGCCTGAGCACAAGTATGTGTTCTAGAATTCCCATTTTCCATAGTATTATCCATAGTTTGCTGTGACCCATACAATTGAGTGAGTGCCTTTAGATAGTAAAACGTTAAATATTCTCTGTTTTCACCCATGATCCATCTAATATCAGCAGTTACAAGCTTTGCTGCATATGCCCTTAAGAACCCAAGTGGAATTTCTGGTGGTAGTGACCTGTTGATGTACTTCTCTAATGGTTGTTGAATTTCTTCAGCTTCACATGATATTAATGATACTGTTGGACAATTTCTTCGTTCTCCTTGATTACCTTTCTTTGAAATGGTCATAAATATGTATCTTTTCCAGTTGGTTGGACTTTCATATTCCTTGAACTAATAAGTGACTGCTTCCTGTACCTTAGCAGCTTGTTGAAACATTTCAATTGATCATCCGTCAATTTCTGGAGCCTTGTTTTCTGCTGTGACCTCCAGTGCAGCTAGTACCTTCCATTCCATTAGTTCTTGATCATATGCTACCTCTTAAGAAGGTTGAATACCAGCCAGTTCTTGTTGGTGCAGTGACTTTACGTATTCCTATCGTTTTTGATGTTTCTTGCGTCGCTCAATAATTTTGCACAGAAGTATGCTTTAGTAGTACAGCTTGAGGCTGGACTTTTTCTTTAGGCAATCCAAGTGTGCTTCCCTTTTGGCTTTCTAACTCTCAATTCCAAAACCAAACTCCACACTCACTGTCATGAGGTCAGTTCCAACTCAGAGTGACCCTGTAGGAAGGACAGTGTGGAAGTGCTCCTGTGGGTTCTGAGGCTATACCTCTTGGTTTGTTTTTTTTTGGAGGGGAGGGCATCACTGCCCTTTGCTCCTGTGAGCTGGAATTGAACCTCCATCCCAGTGGGCCACAGTCCCATGCACAACCACTACGCCACCGGGGCTCAGCCGAGGCTGTACCTCTTTTTTTTTTCCCAATAATTTTATTGGGGGCTCATACATCATTTTTCACAATATATAAATAAGCATACTCATCAAGCACCCTCACATGTCCACTTCTATTATTGTTCTCCAATCGTCCACCTTTTCCCTTAAGCCCCTAGTAATGGCTTTTCCATTCCTTCCCCTCTTCCCCTGGCCTCTCCTCCCCTCCAATCCTCAATACTTTATACATTGTTATTGTTTTTTCATATCGTACACTGCCACTGCCCGACCTCTCCCCCAACCCACTCCTTTGATGCCCATCTTTCAAATAGGAGCTTGTATATAAATCCTTGCTGTTGGTTCCGTCTCTCTAACCCCCATTCCCTCCACCCTTCCAGTATCTCCAATCTAACCATTGGTCCGAAGGGGCCCATCCATCCTGGTTTCCCCATATCTCCAGCTCCCCTCTATGCCAGTGTGACTTCTCCAGTCCATCTGGATTTGCAAGGTAGAGTTGGGCCCATGATGGTTGGGGGACAGGGAGGAAGGCTTCAGGAACTAGAGGAAACTTGTATGCATCATCACTGCCTGGCTGCCCCCAACTGGTCTGTCTCCTCCCCGTGACTCCCCTGTAAAGGGGTGACCAATTACCCACCAGTGGGCCTTAGGTCCCTACCCTGCTCTCCTCCTCCTTTGTAATGATGTGATTCTTGTTCTTTGGTGCTCGAACTCTCCCTTCAGCCCCTCTTGATCACGCATGCTGGTGTGCTTCCTGCATGTGGACTTTGCTGTTTCTGCGCTGAATGGTGACTTGATTATCTTCAAGTCTTTGAGATTCCAGGCATTCAATCATTTGTTAGCTGGGTACCATTGTTTCTTCTACTTTGTTTGCCTTTGTATCCATTTGTCATCAGTGATATCAGGAGTCAATTGGTCCATTGATTTTGATTTTGAGGCTGTACCTCTTAATGGGAGTAGAAAACCTCTTTCTTCTAGGAGCAGCTGGTGGTTTCAAACTGGTTTTGTTGAGGTTAGTCGCCTGACTCATGACCACTGTGCCACCAGGGCTCCTGCTCTGAGGCTACGCCTTACGCAATTCATTGTAATACTTGGTCTTCTTGAGGCGCCCTTTGAAATGTGCCTTTGAGCTCTTTTGCTGCATTTTCCAGTTGTTTTAGCTGCTCTAGTTTCAAGAGCCAGTTTCAGAGTCTCTTCTGACAGATGTTTTGGTCTTTACTTTATTTCCTGTCTTTAATGGCCTTTTGCTTCCTTCATGAATGTTGCCCTTCTTGTCATTCTCAGGATCTCAACTAGTTAGTTGTGTTCAGTAGCTCAGATCTATTCTTAAATGATCTCTCAATTCAGGCAGAGTATACTGGAGGTTATATTTTGGTTCTTGTGGACTTGTTTCAATTTTCTTCAGCTTCACCCTGAACTTGCATATGACCAATTGATACACAATTGGTGCCTGGCCTTGTTTCGGCTGATAATTGGACTTCTCCATGGCCTCTTGCAACAGATATTGTGATTTGTTTCCCGTGTATTCCATCTGGCAATGACCACTCGTATGGTTGCTCTGTGTTGCTGGGAAAATGGTATTTGCAATGAAAAAGTTATTGGTCTTATAGCATTCTTTTATCCCCAGCTTTATTTCTACAGCTACTGAGTTCTTCTTTGTTTCCAGTCTTCACATTTTAATCACTAGTAATTATATATACATCTTGAGTACATCTGGTCAACGTCAGCCTGAAGATGTTGGTAGAGTGCTTCGCTATCTCTATTACTAGCTTTTACTGGTTAGTGCACAAATCTTAATAGTCATGCTGACTTGTCTTCCTTGTGAACTATATGAACTTTATCATATCACAGTATTGTATGTCAGCAGTTTTGAAATGTTTGACAATAAATACAACACTATTATTCTTTAATTTGACATTTCGAGCTTAGTAAACTTTGATTTTCTAATTCAAAATTACCAGTATCAGTCTATTTCAGCTTATTAATGCCCAAGATAATGATCTTTATGCATTCCATTTAATTTTTTTGCAACTTCCAATTTTCACAGTCATGCTTTGTGTTTTACACATACCAATTATTAGTAGATATTTGACGCTGTTTCTTCTCATTTTGAGATGTGCCCAATCAGGAAATGAAGGTTTGGTCCATAAAAAACATCATTAAGATGAATTCTACTTTGAAGAAGCAGCTCTTCCCAAGCCCTATTTTTAAGTGTTGTCTAACCTAAGGGGTGTATCTTCTGGCAGGAAATCAGACAATATTCTGCTATTCATAAGGTTTCAGTGGCTGATACCTCAGAGGTGGATAGTCTGTTCCTTCTTCCCAGTCTGTTCTTAGTCTCGGACAGTGGTTCTCAACCTTCCTAATGCTGCCGCCCTTTAATACAGTTCCTCATGTTGTGGCGACCCCAACCATAAAATTATTTTTGTTGCTACTTCATAACTGTCATTTTGCTACTGTTATGATTGTAATGTAAATGTCTGATAGGCAGGATGTATTAGGTGACCCCTGTGAAAGGGTTGTTTGGCCCTCAAAGGGCTTTGGGCCCCACAGGTTGAGAACTGCTGGTCTAGGAGTTTTCATCTCAAATCTGTCTGCCTTGGATGATCACGCCGGAATTTGAAAATACCAGTGGCATGACTTCTAGTTGCACAGAAATGTGCCAATCACCACAGTATAGCAAACTGACAGACGAGTGGGGGTATGAGGGCTCTAACAGGGTTAGGAAAAGGAGAGACCACTAGAGACAATTGTACTGTGTTTGTAGAAAACAACGGATGGTACATATATAAGGTGATATTTTAATTAGGACGTAAAGATGGGGAGGATATTTACAATAAAAAGTATGAAAGAGTATTAAAAGCTCAGAGAAAATAGTGTACCAAATAATGAGATTACAATATTGATAGTGCTTGAAGTTAGGGAACAATGCCTGGCTGCACAATGATTCAGCACTAAACTGCTGCTCAAAATGTCAGTGGTGTGAGCCCCTAGTTTCTCCTTGGAAGAAAGACGTGACTGCTACTTCATTAAAGATGACGACCTTGGAAACCCTGCAGGGAAGTTCTTTGCTGCCTTGCAGGGTTGCTCTGCATAGTAACTGATTCAGCAGTAGCAGGTTTGATTTTTTTGTGTGTGTGACTACCAAGTGTGTAAAACAGTGAGTAAGAGCCAAGGGGAACAGAAGAAAGTGATGATTTGCATTGATTATGGAATGGAATTTTATGCTGAGTAATGTGGAAAGTGGTATAAAAGTGAAGTGGTAGGAGCAGCAGATTATAGATCTTATCAGAATTAAAGAATTAAAAAAAATTGGGATAAGAAGTGACAGGTGGTCATGGTGGGGATGCTTGAAATGATGATGGAATGTGGGGGGTGCCTGGTTTGGGGTGGTGTGGTGCGATCCAGAAGGTCAGCAGTTCAAAATCACCAGCTGCTGCTCATGACAAAGACAGGGCTTTCTATTCCTATAAAAAGTGATATTCGCAGAATCTAGTCACTGTAAGTTGGCACTGAGTGTAGTAGTAGGGGGTCAGGATAAGTCATTACTGTGGGGATAACTAGTTGAGGCACTGTGGAGGACAGAACTTAGGGCAGAGTTCAAGGAAATGAGGAACAATCGACATGGATATGAAAGCCCTGTTAGACAGAAGTTACATTAGCGAAAGGGATGTTACTCAGTAAGATATTCAAGGATATTGGGATTAGTAACTTGGACAGATGATGACATGAGATTCATAGCTGGAGTGGAATGATTCATAGCTGGAGTGGAATGGTAATGTCATGTATCAAGGCGATTAAAAATTCTGTATTCTATACTACCCTGAAATTAACTAACTTTCAATTGCTGTTAAAACTTTTGAGTGGTTTGCAAAGGTTAAGCTTGTGTTCCTTATGAATATGTCACTCAGCTAAATAATAAAAAGATGGTGGCAGGCATGGGGATTAAAAGAATGACATACCATAGATTATGTAAATAAAGGTGAAATTGTTGATTTTTTAAAAATGGGCTATTATAAATAATAAGCTTCTGTTTTAACAGATGGGAAATAAGACCAAGCTTGCAAAATGTCATCTAAGTACAAATCAGACTGGACACATTCTAAAAGCAACACAAAATACTTGTGTTAAGAGTGAAAAACTTTTGCAAAAGAAGAAAATTGGTTCTGAGACTTCACTAGCAAAAAGTGAAAAAAATAAAATGACTTTTTCACTCACTAAGGTTACATGTCAGCAGTATGCAGATGATGACTGTCTTCAGATCCCAAAAGGGACTTCACCTGCGTCTCCTGCTATGCAGAAGACTAGAAACACTGTGAATGCATCTATAGTAGCGAAACAGAAGCCTGGCAGAAACCACATCACAGCTGAAAATATGAAGAGCAGTTCAGTGTGTCTAACCCAAGACCAACTACAACAGATTTTGATGACTATAAGCCAAGGAAATAGATCTGTTTCTTTGATGGAGAACGAAAAGAAGGAAACAAGTAAGATTTTCATAACATTTTGATTAAAAATCAATACTAATGTGTAAATTTTTTAAAACTTCAAATAAATTGTAAGCGCCTCTTAAATTCTAATTTAACAATCATCATTCTTTTAGAGCGCATTCTCAAATAGGCAAAATTACTTTTGTTCTTAAAATATGCCATCATGTAAAGTTAATGTCCCATAATCTTATACCCACTTCGTTGGGCTCTAGAAAAGATACTACCATTAAAAGCTGGTTTTAGATAACATTGTAAGTAACTATGAGAAATTAAATGCTCTAAAAGAAGGAGAGCTAAAAATTAGAACACTTTAATATGAAGATTTGGCTTGAGTTGCCAACAGCATTACTCTTCTGGCCCTTAAATTTTGCTTTTCTAGATCTTCAAGCTATGGTAAGCATTGGCGGTGCCATCTTTTTAACCAATGTAAAGCTTGGAAATAGATTGGGGAAAAAGTCAAATTTTACCTGCTTTCTGTTCAACAGTCAAGACCTTGTGTTATGTTTCTTAAAACTTTCTAAAAAAAAAACAACTTTATAGCGGGCTAAGCCCTGGTGGCATAGTGGTTGTGCATGGGACTGCGGCCCACTGGGGTTGGAGATTCAAATCCAGCAGCAAGACTGGGCCTCCTACTCCCACCACCAGAGGGCAGTGATGCCCCCAAACCACCACCCCTCCCCCCCCCCCAAAAAAAATTAAAACTTTCTAGCTTCAGCTTTTCAGCTAAGGGATTATGAATATAATGATAGTAAAAATATTGTATTGGGCAGAATGAAATGATAGAATTGGCAGTCTGCAGGCAAAGACCTCACAGCTGGTCCAAGGACTGAGCAGTTCTCATACATTCCGTGGTGCTCAAGACAGAGTCATTGACCTCCTCTGGATCTGCATGCCCCTTTGAAAATGTGGGAGCTGGGTTTCCTCGTGAAAGCCAGGAGTTCACTTATGGGAGAAAAAGCCCAGAAAATAACTTGGTAGAATGAGAGAGAAGGGCTACAACATTAAAAATAAGATTTGCTTAACCCCTTAATGGACCCACATACAAAACAGACTTCCTCTTCACTAGGAGAGAGAATGATTTCAGGAGGTATGAGAACAATGTTTCAGCTAAGCATGTGAGCTCCCGGAAACTTTTGATACAGACACTATACCTAGACAACATACCATGATAAGGTTTTCCAAGATTTCACAGCTAAATAAAAATATATGTAATGATTTTTTTCTCATAAAACTACATATATTTTTCTTTAAGTTTTATATTGGTACAATTCATATTTATAAAAAGTAAGAGAATGGAGGGTTATTTGTTGCTCGTTTTGTGCATTATTTGATAGAAGTTATGTGGCAGTCACAGTGAGCAACTTAGCTTTAGTTTCATTTTTAAACTTAATTTTGGTAAAGAATATAATACAACATTTGCCAACTAAATATTTTTATCTGTTAAATTTAATAACACCAGTTACATTAATCATGTTGTTTAACCATTGCTAACTTCCCATCACCCAAAATTCAGATGTTCTTAAATTTTGGCCCCTGTTTTTCACCCCCTTTTGTTCCTGCTAATCTCCAGTGAACTTTGGTCTCTATGCATTTACTTATTCTAAATATTTCATTAAATCAACGTCATAAAATATTGATTCTATTGTGATTGACTTTACACGGCATGTTTTCAAGGTTAACCCATGTTGTAACATGTATCAGAACTTCATTTCTTTTTATGACTCTGGTAGTCGTTTGTATATAATACTATGTTTTGTTTATCCATTTATCTGTTGGTAGACATTTTGTTTGCTTTAACTTTTTGGCAATTGTGAATAATGTTGCAGTGAATAGAGGCCATAGTATGTGTGTGTGACACTGTCTTCCCATCTCCTCTTGGGTGTGTAATTGCTAGGTAATATGGTGAGCCCGTGCTGATTTTTTTTTTTAATTTTAGAAATGCCCAAAATGTTTTCCCCAGCAGCTATACCACATTGCATTCCCACCAGCGTTGGATAAGGGTCCCAATCCTCTGCATTCTTGCTAGAAGTTGTTGTTTTCAGCCTGAGCCATCATCCTAGTGGAGATGAAGTGGTATTTCATTGTAGTTTTGATGTGCGTCTTCATAGTGGCTAAAGAGGGCCTCTAAAGAGGTGGGATGATGGCTACACGTTGGGCTGCAACTGTAAGGTCAGCCGTTCGAGATCACCAACCACTCTGCAGGAGAAAGATGAGGCTTTCTACTCCGTAAACTAACTGTCTTAGAAACACACTGGGCAGTCCTGCTCTGTCCTACAGGGTCACTGTGAGCCAGAATCAACCCTGTGGCAGAGTTTTATGGCGGGCGGGGGAGTATGCTGATGAAAAAAAACCTGTGGTGGTGCAGAGGTTAAAGCACTCGGCTGCTAAAAGCAAAGTCAGCATTTCACCCCATCAACTCCTTTGTGTGAGAAAGATGGGACAGTGCTTTTACGAAGATTACAGCCTTGAAAACCCTGTGTGGCAGTTGTACTCTGGCATGTCACCAGGAGAGTCACTGTCAACTCATGGCATACAATAGCAACCTCAGTGTTAACTTTTAAAATGTACATTTTGCCACCCCTAGGTCAGTACAGTCTACATTTCAATGATCCTCCTCTTCAGCCAAAGGAAGAGAACATTATGGGACTGCTCCACAAAACCGAGGCTGTCTCATCTGTCCTGGATGAAAATAAATCCGTATTAAATGAAAAACAGGAGACATCTAAGCAGCTCGAGCAGCAAACTGTTGTGTATGTAACTTCCGTCTGTTATTGCCATCTCAGCAATGTGGCTTTACTTTTCCTCTGCCTGCATGTGAAATATTTCCTCTGAAGACTTAGAGCCATTTCCCCTTGTATTACCTGTCATAAAATAAGTCGTATAAAAATGTATAACGTGAAGCTTTTTTATATTTCGTCTTTTTATTGCCTTAGGAAGACGGTGTGGAAACCAGCTGATATATTTAGTACTCTGGGGGAAAGAGACCGTGATAGGAGTTTATTGGAAGAAAAAAAAGCCCAATGGAGGAAGGCGCTGGGTAGGTAATTTTTATAGTTTGTGGTAAGTATAGTTTTGTTGATTGTAAGAGCATTGAGGGTGACGTCTTTTTTCCTAACGTCTGACATCTACAAATGCATCTGAAACCTGTGACCCTGTGCTGCCTTCAGTCGTGCCCTTGTGTTTGGCACTCTGCAGTGTGTGCCCCAGGCTAGCGCTAAGCACTCCTACTCCTGGTGGCGTCCCAGAACTCTTCTGCTCAAACAGAGGAACTTTTCTCAGCTCCTGGGTATTCTTCATGACTTCCCATTGCATGAAGTTGATGCATATAAAGAGGCTTTGAACAAATAGTTTTATTTATTTATTTAATTTTTTGGGGGGTGGGCATCACTGCCCTCTGGTGGTGGGAGTAGGAGGCCCAGCCTTTGCGCCTGTGGAGCTACTGCTGGAAGGAATTGAACGTCCATCCCAGTGGGCCGCAGTCCCGTGCACAACCCCTACGCCATCGGGGCTCAGCCCCAAACAGTTTTTTTTTTTAATTAAAAATTCTAATCAGAATTATATCAATTTGTAAAATATAGACAAAAAATAATTTGCTACTTTTTGATGGACCTCATGGCATAAATGTATGATTTTCATTAGAATCTTGAAATTGCTTCTTGAACTTCCCACTGGTTCCAGTAATCAGTTTGGAAAATACATGAAGTAATTGCTGTGCTGCTTCTCAAGAAGAACTCACTTCCATGGAGTCAGTATTGACCCATATCGACCCTACAGGACAGGGTGGAACTGCCCCCTTTTGAGCTTCCGAGAAGCTAACTCTCTGTGGGTATAGAAAGCCCCTCAGAACTACTGGTGGTTTCAAACTGCCGACCTTTTGGATTGCAGCTCAGTGGATAGGAGTTATCTCACCTGTCTATGCTGGGTTGACTAGAGGAACAAATCCAGAGACACTCATATATGTGTAAGAAAGCACTTCCTATCAAGAATGACGTAATATATGAAGAAAACAGCCCAGCCCAATCCAGCTCAAGTCCATAAGTCTGATACTAGTCCATCAGTCCCTCTTCAGACCCATGAAGTCATATGCAATGATGCAGAATGCCGGAATATCACAGACCAGCGATTTCAAAGTTACGTGGGTGCAAGGTTGGTGGGAATATGGCGGGCGTCCAGCAGCTCTCAGGGGAACCAGCAAGCAGAAAGATGAAGGCAGAGACTATGGGGGAGCTGCTCTGGTCCTTCCTTATAAGGAGGCCATGCTCATAAAGAGGCACCAGCAGGTGGTGTGACCTGATTGACAGGTTGGCTATCACCCCATCTCCTTTCATGTGTCTTCAAGTTGACATAAAATTATGTAACTACCACATCATCTTAAAGCAGGAAGATGGGCTACACCTACACTCAACTGATGAATCCCCCGAGGCAACCAGTAAGCCTGCTGACTCAGGTGATTTAGAAAACGAAATAAGCAACAGAAACAGGAGAATGAATTACTGTCAGAAGTGAAAGTACAAGAAGAAGAGTAAAGCAATAAGTGTATTGACCGGTTTTAGTAGGTTCGCTCATTAATCATGGTATCAGTTCTAAATGTTTTATAGTTTCACTTTTAAATATCTCTGGACTAAATAATGCTTAAATATTTTATGCTTGAATTATTGTATTAAACAACTTACTTGGGGTTGAGTGGCAGTGTTTGCTAGAGAGATATTTGTCATTAATAGACATGACTCTTTGGGAATTTCTGAGTTGATCTAATTCCCTGACAAATAGGTGATGATGTAGCTGTACACTTAGAGTGCTTCTACCAGGTTCTTGCTTCACAAACAATGTGATGAGCTCTCATAATTTATGTCCCCACACTTAGTCATTTTTTATGTGGAGCAAATAATTCAAGATGCCTGACTATAGGAAGAAGACACAGAGTGCCTGCTGGTTTTGAACCACTGACCTTGCAGTTATCAGCCCAAACAGACCCTGTCCACCAACAGAGTTCCTCATATGAAACAGTGGATATGTCAAATTAAGCTAATGTTTCTAATAAATTTATTTAATGCCCTTTCAGCATCTATTCATGTAATCATTATGCAATCTTCAGAAATATTTTGTTTATTGATACAAAGGATTATAATGATTGGTTTTTAGTCAAATGAACTTCATTTGTGATAAAAAAAAAATCCTCTTATCTCAAAAAAAAAAAAAAAAGCGCAACTTACTGAAACAAACAAACCCAACTTGATCCTATCAGAAAAATACATTTCTCTTTGTCTAAGTCATTTTTTTATTCTTTTGGAATTAAATTACTACTTCTCTGGACTTTATTTCCTTTGAAGAACTAAGGAGGACTTAGGGCTTATTACTGTATCCGTATATCATTTAGACTCAGCTCAGAAACTTTCCAACTATGAGCTTTGTAGGGCTTTCTGATTAGATTCTTTCTAGTATTTAATTCTCTTACTGATAAACTGAACTATTATAACAAGGAAGTAAAGTAATTAGCATACTATTAAATGATAGGCCAGGATTGTTCTTATTAATAATTATAGTAATAAAACTTCCCATCCTTTTGTAGCATATTTAAGTTTGGTTCTGATAGTTACTATTGTAAACTCTATTTCTTAAAATTCTTCTCTGTCTTGAGTTAATTTCTCCATAAATAAATTTTTGATTAGATCTGTGTTGTCATATGAACTCTTGAAGAAGGTCATGATTTGCTTACGTGGTTTTCTTTTCACAGTTTTTGTACATTTTTTTTAAAAAAGGACATTATTTACAGATGAACAGGTTGCTTTAAAGAAGAAAGAAAAGGAAGCTTCTGGAAAATGGAATAATAATCCTTGGAAAAAATCTGAAAATGATCAAATAATTTTGGAAAATCTTCAACTTATTGACCAAACTCAGGTAACCTTTAGGAATTGAACATCTCTGGAAAATTAGAGTTTATCATTGTGATTTGAAGCTTGCTTAGTGATGATTATATAGTAAAAAGGTTTTTTTTAATTTTTTTTTTTTCAAAATAATGTTATTTTGATTTTAATGATGGCCTCAGCATGTCTATTTGCATTGTGGACATTGTAGCTGGCGGTAGAGGTGCCAACACCACCTTTTGGCTCCTCTAAAGGAACACTGTCATTTTGAAAGGAAGCCCCACACTCTGTGACTAACACTGTGGAAGTATCCCTCCCTGGCGCAAACCAGGAGCACACTGAAAAGCTGGGGTGTTGAGCCCACCCATAGGCACAGGAAGGCGGGGCTGACTGTAAGAACCCTGGCCCCTGAAGGCTCTAGGGAGCACAGCTCTTCTCTGACTACTGCCTTGAATTAGAAGCAACTGGAGGGCAATTGGTTCAACCCTGTGCCCTGGGTTTGCTTTTCAAACATAGGTGCATGCCAAATGGGTAGTGCTCTGTGAGGTTTACATTTTATTTGCATTACATTCAGACCGAGACTGAGCCCTTGTTTTTCTGTTTGTTTCTAGATCTCTGCTAGCTCTTCAAGCATCCTCTCCCAGTGTCCCAGTCAGCTGAGTGCAGTCCCGGCTGATGGAGGCTCTGTGAATAGAGACACTCCAGTTATGGAGGTAAGCCACAAGTGTCAGTAATTTGGATACTTAAACCCTGTGGTATTTCATCTCTGTATAATCTATTTTCTTTTAGATTATAAAGCTAAAAATGCTCTGAGTTTTGTTTTATTATTTTTCAAACATGAGTTTATTAGGGGAGTTAAAACAATTTTGCAATTAGGGGAATTTTTAACAAATTTTAACAAAACTCAAGTGAACATTTTCCCCAATAACTGAAGCTTTGCAATAGGTTTACAGGAATGGTACCACACATAAAACAACAGTTTCTATATTGGTTAAGTATCTTAAGGGTGATTTGGAGACCTCAAAAAGAAGCTCAGAGAGGAAAACCTGTCAATCTTCCTTTTTAAAAAAAAAAAAAATCATTTTATTGGGGCCTCATACAACTCATCACAATTCATACATCATCCATTGTATGTCAGACACATTTGTACATTTGTTGCCATCATCATTCTCAAAATACTTGCTTTCTATTTGAGCCCTTGGTATTAGCTCCTCATTTTCCCCCCTCCCCACCTCCCTTCCCTCACAAACCCTTACAAAAAAAATAAATTTATAAATTATTATTTTGTCATGTCTTACACTGTGACGTCTCCCTTCAGCCACTTTTCTGTTATAGCTAGATCCTTGTGATAAGTTCCCCCTTCCCTCTACCCTCCTGGTGTTACCACTCTCACCACAGGTCTTGAGGGGTTCATCTGTCCTAGATTCCCTTTGTTTCCAGTTTCTATCTGTACCAATGTACATCCTCTGGTCTAGCCGGATTTTTAAGGTAGGATTAAGATCATTATAGTGGGGGGAGGAAGTATTAAAGAACTAGAGGAAAGTTGTATGTTTCGTCATTGTTGCATTGCACGCTGACTGACTCGTCTCCTTCCATGATCCTTCTGTAAGGGGATGTCTACAGATGGCCCTTGGGTCTCCAATGAACATTCCCCATCATTCACAGTGATACGATTTTTTGTTCCTTGATGTCCTGATAACCTGATTCCATTGACACTTCATGATTACATAGACTGGTGTACTTCTTCCATGTGAAGTTTGTTGCTTCTCAGCTAGATGGCTGCTTGTTTATCTTCAAACTTTTAAGAGTCCAGATGCTATATCTTTTGACAGCCGGGCACCATCAGCTTTCTTCACCATATTTGCTTATGCACCCACTTTGTCTTCAATGATCGTGTCAGCAAGGTGAGCATCATGGAATGCCAGCTTAATAGAACAAAGTGTTCTTGCTTCGAGGGAATACTTGAGTAGAGTCCCAAGGTCCACCTGCTACCTTAATACTAAACGTATAAATATGTGTACACAGATCTATTTCCTTATCATATATAAATATATTTACATATATACTTGTCTGTATTTAGACCTCTGTCATTGCCATTTGCCTCCTAGTTCTTTCCTCTATTTCCTTTTACTTTCCTCTTGTCCCACTATCATACTCAGCCTTCATTTGGGTTTCAGTAATTCCTCTTGGTTACACTGCCCTTGATCAAGCCCTATCAGGCCTCTTACACCCTCCATGCGACTTATTTTGCATCGTTTGTTGTTCTCTTGTCCTTGGGTTTGTTAACACCACTTTCCCCTCTCCTATGTTCCTTACCCCACCCCACCCCACCCCCAACCGTTGGGCCCATTGTTTTCTCCTCTAGGTTGCTTATCCAGCCTATCTTATCTAGATAGACTTGCAGAGATAGTAATTATGCACAAAAACAGGATAGAGCAAAACAAAGCAACAGAAACCGGCAACAAGAAAAAACAAATGACAAAAAAAAGAAAAGCCTGTAAATAATTCAGGTTCTGTTTGTTGACTTTTAAAAGTGCTTTCTGGTCGAGTCTGCTGGAGTGCCACGCCCTGGCTCCACAGTCTATTGTTGGTACTCCCTCTGGACTGCCTTGCTCTGCTCCCTTGCTGTTCTGTGGAACACACTTACTGTTTTGCCTCAGGGTGGCGGGGTCAGATCAGGTGCAATCCCCACACTGTCTCCAGTGATGTCCCCTGTGGTCCTGTGGGTCAGTGAGGGATGTGGTGTCTCGTAGTGGTGCTGGCCCAACCATCCTCTCTGTGCGTTGGCTGCTCTGAGCAGGAATATCCTCAAGGCTTGGTGGGCCAGGATGTGCTCCAATCCTCCGCCACCCCACCTTCGTTAGCTCCTGTGTGCTCTGATCAGACATGCCCCTCTCCCTGAGCTGTAGCTTCAGTGCTGCCCTCTGAAGTGCATTCTTCTGGGGGGAGGGCGGCTGCCCATGTAGTGGGGATTGGGCCCAGCCCCTCAGACCCCTCTACTGTTTCCCTGCTTCATCTGGGTATGTTGAAACCCATCAATCTTTTTGTGTGTGTGTGGCATCACTGCCCTGGAAATCCGTCAATCTTAACACATGAAAGAACTGGCTAACATCTAGAAACTGGTGGAAAAAGACCATACCATCACTGATGCCATAAGTCCGGAAGTTGGGATTTCAATATTTTCTGCTTTGGGTGGACATCTTGACTTCCAGGAGTGCCACAGTATTGTAAGGACATCAGCTAGCTCAGAGAGCTGGTCTTTCCATTCATCTCTGAAGACCAAATCTAATAGCCAAATTTATGAAACAAATCATAACCAGGGCTAAATCTTGTATTTGCCAATATTATCCAGATAGCAAGTTCCAATTCAAAACAGGTCATCTGTGTCCAGCTCTCGCTCTCCTGGCTTTGCAGTGTATTGAACTCCATGGAGACAGCACCAGGCCAGGCAGCTCTGGGCACCTCTATGCCTAAGAATGAGAGAAGATACAACCAAACATGGACAAAGGAAGGAGATCCTAAGGAGCCAGGGTGCAACATGTCATTCATATGCAGTTTTGGTGCAAAATTGCTGGAAAAGGTGCACAGGAAGAAGCACACAGATCGTTCTATCAACTTGTCGGGTTTTCTAGGAAGGATCAGACAGGTGGAAGACCATGTCTGCTAAAAAGAAAGGGAAACGTAAAGACATGACAAAGGCACACAAGGCCTGTTATATGAATGAGAAGTGAAGATGTCTATCCCTTCTAAAGGGAGGCGGAAAAAAATTTGTTGGAGGACCCCAGTGCACCCAGGAGGCCCTCTTCAGCCTTTTCCTTGTTTTGTTATGAGTATTGCCTGAAAACAACGGCAAGCATAGGAACCTGTCCATTGGGACATCATGAAGAACCTGGGATGTATGTGGAATTAACACCAGGGTTGATGGCGAGCAGATCAGGAGAGGGCGGCAGCCAAAGAGGAAACTGCTGAGTGCCGGCTGAAGGGAAGCCTGGTGCCGCCCAAAAAGGAGTCATCTTTCTGCTCGGGCTCACTCCTCCCCCCATCTGACTAAAATCACCATCCTAATGTTTTTTCCTCCTCTTTACCTTGCACATTCTTTTACATTATGCAATTTTAAGGCCTGATTTGTTTCTAAGAAACTCCCTTAAAGGCTTAGCCTCTTGGGGGGCACCTCTTTTAATGAAAGCTTGCCTTTCCCCTATGACCACAGCTCCAGTGACAACCCTCCCCAAGGAGCCATAAGGAACCAACCTTGTTGCCATCATGTCCTTTCCAACTCGTAGTGGCCCTGTGGTACAGAGAAGGGCTGCCCCGCAGGGTTTCCAAGATCACGACAGTGACAGACGCACTCTCATCCTGCTGCTCGGGGGCAGCTGGTCGGCAGCCGAGTGCTTGAACACGCAGGGCCACCAGGACTCCTTCCTCTTAGGTACAGGAGAGTGTTTTGTGTATCAGGTTTTTGGATTGGGAAATGAGAGACCTCCCACTTTGTTCTTGCTTATTCGGGGTTTCTTTCCATACAAAATTGGGGATTTCTAGTCCATCTCTCCAAAGGATGATTCCAGAACCAGATTGCATTTTACAGATATATAGATCACTTGGGGGTAGAACACATTTTCACAATGTTAAGTCTTCCTATCCATGAGCATGGTATAGTCTTTCATGTAATTTATGTAAGTCTCTTTGTGTATTTTGCAATAGTGTTTTGTAATTTTCTTCTGTTTCTCTAGTTAGATTTATTCCTAAGTATTTCATCTTTGGGGTGGCTATTGTAAATGGCATTGTTTTTCTGATCTCCTTTTCAGAACTCTCTGATCTCCTTTCAGAGGTTTAATGAATCCCAACTTTTTTTTCTCCCAATTTTATTGACACCTAATACACATATCATACAATTCAATATTTTAAGCATATCAAGAAGAGTTGTACAGCCATTTTATCCCCAATTTCCCCTACCACGCTCCCAAGAAACTATTAATCTGTTGTTTTTCCTGTCCTGCATTTCATATGCAGAAAAACATACAAAAGCAAAAACAACAAAAACTAATAAAGTGAAATAGAAAAAAATCTCAGTTGGAAAGGAAGTATAAAAAATTGAAATTTAAGATGGTTCAAAAGAGAGAGAGCAAATGATAAGGTACTATATTTGAAACTAATGTTATCTGTCTTTGCATACAGATAATCAGCTTTACAGTACTCTCTGCTTGATAGCAAGCCTATTCACATTCCTCTACTACTGTCAGTGGGGATTCATTGGAGGTTAAATCTCTGCAAATCTAATTTGGGCTTCCGTAGCCTTCTGTGTAGCAGGTGTTCACAATTTAAGGTTTAAGTTCTGATGCCATTTACTATATTTGGATCACACAGGCTAGTGTGCTTTTTCCATGAGAAGTTAGTGGATATCTCCCATGTTACTATTGTGTGTATAATACACATATCATTCATATCAGTAGTTCAGTCATATTAAAAACTGCCCTATAATCATCACTACAATCAGTTTTAGAACATTTTCTTCCTTGTACTTAACAGCTCCCTATTTCTTCCCAACATCCCCTCCTATCCCCCCAATAAGCCACTATACAGTTTCTGTGTCTATAGCTTTCCCTATCTTGTATTTCATACTGGGAAATATTTAAAAAATCAGCAAAAAAGAAAGGTTTAGGCGCCACCCAGATTCCACCATGTTGGGGCTTGTGGGTCGTGTGGCCGCTGCCTCAGCCTCCAAGGCCTTGCGGGGACTTGCCCTTCAGTGTCTCTGCCTTGTCTGGGCTTCCCTGGCAGCACTCCAGCCTGGTGAATAGGATCATCTCCAGGAGCAGGCCCTCTATAGTGGGGCCTGTTGAGGAGGCTCTGGCAAAAGCTGGTAACTAGCTGAAGGGCATTCTTGAAAGGGGTCCTTTGAGCCGACTAACCACTGTGTACTCTCCTCCCCTCCAGCCCAAAAGCTTGTTTTCTGTATAGGCCCCATAAGAGCCTTGTTTGAAAATGTCTAAAGATTATTTAAGGTTTCCAATAAAGAAAAGAAAAAAGAAAGACAACCAACAATAACAAATGTATCCAGAGTTAAACTTCAATAGAAAAGAAAGCATTAAATACTAAAAACTGAGCAAATTGAAAATGAGTCAAAAGGGAGATGAAATAATTAGTTATTCTATTTTAGCCTAATTATATCTTCCATGATTGGATTTGCAATGTTCTCTGTCTGATAATCAGGTATTCACTTCTCTCACCTATGATTAGAAGGTGTTCACCAGAGGTTTAATCCAAATAAGGACTTTGTCAATGGATTTGGGGCTCCCACTCTCATCCATAGCCTTCTGCAAATCGAGTGTTCATAATTTAAGTTTTGATACCATTCATTCCCTCTGCTGTTGTAGAAGAACGGAGACTGAGAAAATGAAAGCACCCAGAATGAGGAGACAGGATGGCAGCTCGCTCCGGCGTGCAGCAAAGAATTGAGCTGTGTCCTTTCTTTATTAATACTAAAATTTGGGAATACATGAATAGTTGCATTTATTCAGAGTTTTTTAAATTTGATAAGTAACATTCTTGGAACAACATTATCTAAAAGATCAGGTGGGATAAAAGTAATCTACAAAGCAAAGAACAGAGACCAAAACAAACTCTATGCTAGACATTCTTTGTCAAAGAAGTGTCCTTGATTTGTCTGTCAGTATGCACCTGTGTGCAGATGACCCTGTTGACCTGGAATGTGTATCCTTTTAGGTTTCACTTGTATCCAAGTTCTTTCCTGCTACAGCCTCCTTCAGCTTTTGATTTTATTATTTATAATCCTTGGATCACCAAGGGCGATGTGCCTCTTCCATGTGGACTTATTTAACACCAATCTCCAGTTTGTTTTTAAATTTGCTGAATCTTTCAATTAGTTTCAGTAATCTTCTTGCTGGGCCTCTGAGATTTTGTGTAGAGGATGATATCATCTGCAGATAGAATTTGACTGCTACTTTGTTCATTGGGATGCCTTTTATTTTTCTTTGTTGCCTGATAGTCTGCCTAAGACTTTCAGCACAATATTGAAGAAGAGTGTGGATAGTGGGCAGCTGTTTGGGTACTGGCCCCCAAACGTTGAATGGGACCTAAGAAGCAATCTGCAATTATGGAAAATAAGACAGCGGGGCACCGGGCTCCTTATCCCTATGTCAGGATGAAGAGAGTTCATTCATTTTCTAATGGGTATATATAATCATGGGGCTTACAAACCTTTCGAAGGACATACATGTAATATAGTAAATAGAGGGAATGGGTACTATAATAACTGGGTAATAGAAGGATTAGCTTGATCTAGTATGTCCTTGAGCCCTCCTCAGAAGTACAATCTATGATCTGTATCAGAAAAAAAATCAGAAAGGAGTTTGCTACACTTTTGGGTGGGATGAACAGCAGAATCACATTGCTCTTAATTGCAGATAACCTCTGGGTGCATTGTGAACAGTCAGGTACATTTATTTTGACAGTTCCTTTTTTGAGGGCCAGAGTAGGGACTATTTTCAGTCATGAGAATGTGTATTAAGAAACGTCTTTAATCTCCTAACTGTGAAGTCATTCCCCCCAACCAGAGTCAGCTTTTCAGACCCCATAATTGTGAGCATAGAGAATTTTAGCCATTGGCATGTACTTCCAATCCCTCAGTTTCCCACAGGCAGCCTTTCTGCTTCTGATTAATAAGGGGAATGCCTTTATTTGCTCTCCATTGAAAGTAATGGTGATCACTGCTTTGTATATATGCCCTTTATTTGGTTGAGGACTTTCCCTTTTATTCCTGTTCTTAGTGCTTTTCTCAAGAAT
Organism: Nesogale talazaci; assembly: GCA_004026705.1. Taxonomy (NCBI): domain Eukaryota; kingdom Metazoa; phylum Chordata; class Mammalia; order Afrosoricida; family Tenrecidae; genus Nesogale; species Nesogale talazaci. The sequence continues at coordinate 3,553 of PVJH01032105.1, read as the reverse complement.
TGGTGTTGGATGTTGTGAAATTCCTTTTTTATCAATTGATGTAATCATGTGGTTCTTTTATTTATATATATTGCTCACTTCCGTATTCAGTAGCATTTTGGGAAATGCAAGGAGCTCCATTAGAAGGTCTTTGGTGGCCTTTGGTCATAATTAGAAAGACGAGGTTTTTATTCCCACACACTCCTATACACAAAATCTCAAAGCAAGAAGATTACTGTGCCCAATTGAAAAATTCAGCAAATTATGAGTTATAGACTCAGAACACCCACAGGGGCAGTTCTACCTGTCCTATAGGGTTTCTATGGGTGGCAATCGACTTGATGACAGTGACTTGAGTTGGAGTCATTGTGGACTCTGATGCAGTCACAGCTGCCAGAGTGGGCTTAAAAGCGAGGGTCCCTCCAAGGGGAACCTCAGGAGAATTTCCTCTGGGCTACGCCACGTGTCTGGAGCCAGTGGCATTTTGGTGAGCAGATAACCCATTCCAGCACACTCCGCTGCCACACAGGCTCACATCTGCGGTCTGTGGTTTTCCAGCAGGAGGCTCCCCAGGCCATGAACTCCAAGACGGCACCTTCTGGCTGGGTTGCTCAGAAGGGACTTGTGGGGTCTGTAAGAATTAAGAAGAGATCATTCTTGGTGGTGGCTGCTTGCTGGTGAGTGTTAATGCACTCCTGGCTAGGTAGATGTGTTACAGCTGGGCATTGTTTTTAAAGGGCCCCTTCAGCAGATCTTTTAAGAGCACTGAGATCTTGGCTCGAGTGAAGGACTGAATGAACGCCTTCATGGATTTCCTGGGGGTTGGAATTGTGAGCACACACACCCTCACTGCCTCCCACTTTACTGTCTCCACGTTGTTGCTCAGAGTACTTGTGGCCATCCTGGAGAGCATACTCTCCAGTCCTGGTTGTACTGTGGCTATTTTAATCTATGGACTTGGGTCAGAACATGGCGATAATCAAGGCGTCCTTGGTCCTGGAAGATGGAAAATGGGCTCTGAAGATGGCCACCTGACCAACAGTTACCCTGGTGACGTTGATGAACAGCTGCTGAAAGGACATCTGGGAAAGGGCCCCCATTTTAGAAGTTGGGAGGTCCCCTCTAGGGGACCTTGAAGTCCAGGGAGGTGGTATACAAGGAGGTAGGAGGTTAGTGCTGCTTTTTCCCTGAATTCTAGTGTGGAATTCATAGTGGTTGAGAGTCTCAGATTTGGGACAATAGCAACAGCCTTTGTGGGGTGGAGACTGATGTCAGCGGCCCACATTGAGGTGTATCACTGAATGGGGTGGCCAAACTTTCTGAACACACTTGGACCTTGACAGAGTTGTCACTGAGCAAGTTTTAAAAGACCTGACTTGGGAGAACTGAGTGACATGGAACCAGGTATCTGTTACAGTGGACCATTTTGAAAAACCCTGACCTTTCGGTTCTGGTTTTCTGCTGCCATTCACTTTATGCTTGCATTAGGAATAAGGCTTAACATAGACTAACTTAAAAAGGCCGAGTTACAGTAGGATCCTCTAACTTCGGGCCTGTTGCTGGGAAAGGTAGTAAGTATCCAGACTGTCAGCTGTGAGTTTTTAGAAAAAGGGTGTTTATGTTGGGGAAGGGATAATGCAGATGAATAATTCCATGAGAGATTAAAATGAATATAAATGAGTGAACCTAGGAAAAGAGGTTTCTTTCTCACCTGAACAGAGAATTAGTTCAAGGGTAATATGGGACTGTTCTCAAAATGTGGGGCGGAGCCCCGGTGGCGTTAAGTGGTTGAGTGCAGGATTGCGGCCTGCGGGCTTGGCGGTTCAAATCCAACAGCGGCTCTCAGGAGCAGCGCTGGGTAGCTCCCACGACCACCAGAGGGCAGTGATCCCCCCCCCCCAAAAAAAAAACACACAGCGTGTTATGCAGCAAGGCTTCATGGCACTGAGTAAGCATTACATAGGACAGTGGTTCAAGCCCACCATCCTCTCTACAGAAGAAACACCAGGCTCTTTGGTTTTGTAGAGATTTACAACCTCAGAAACCCTATATAGGGTCACCTTGATTCGACTGTTGGTTTTGAGTTTGGGGTCTTGCACTGTACACATATCTGACTCACCTCAGTTTCAACTAGATGAGTCAGGGAGCCAAAAGGAAGTGGACAGGATGCCCGTTGATTCTCTTCTGCACACCCCCTCTTTGCACTGCCTAAAGCCTGGACTGTTCTTAGCAGGGTTCATTAGAGGAACCTTGTGAAAAAGAGAGCAAGGGCACTTGAAGGCTCTCCTAGTCTGTGACAAGTCTACACAGAGTTATTCTGATGGCAGACAAGTAGGGTGGTGGTAACTTTATAAGACCTCCTTGAGAAAGAAATTGAAGATTTAATTGAGAGAACTCATTAAGTTACCCAGAAGGTTTAGAAACCTATGAAAGGGTAATGTTTAAGGCATTCTTGAGGTTTTCTTCTGAGATGATAATAGAATCCATTTATATACTTGTTTTCTCCATTTTGACCTCTTGCAGAAAACACTTTGAGCTAGAGTTGTTACATCATTTGCTGAAGGATGATGCTTCTTTTAAATGAATCCTTTCAGGTTTAAAGGTTATATATATATATATATATAGTTTTAGTTGGGATTTAATACATAATATTCCAAATAAGTGTGGTTTTTATCTGTTAGACATTTTGTAGGGGCATCTGAGTCAGTAAGATTTATCTTTTGGGTATGAATATATTTTTTGATTAAAGGTACAGGCTTTAAACTATGAACTTTTCCTTTGTGAAGTGTATTCCATTATAGTACCTTGATATTATAATACCATCATTTTCCTTATATAGTGAAATATTTGTTATGGGGCTTTTGCATTTCAATTTTAATTGACTGTTTTAACCTTTTTGTTACGACTATACTAACCACTCAAAATCCACCAGAAACATTTATGTTAGTGTTTCTATTCTTGTATTTTATTTTCATAGGATTCAAGAAATCACTGTAGGCAGGGTTTTGTTGTTGTTTGTTTTTTCGTACTAAAACACTATAGATTGTTATAGGATGGATAGCAGAGATAGTATGATTCAACAGGGAAAGATTCTTGTTTGCTTACAACTCCTTGTTCTTAGTCAGGAGACAATGTCTGTGGTATTCCAAAGCCAAAGCCAAAGCAGCATTCATCTGGTTTTAATGACCAGTAACTGTTTTTCAGTGTCTCCATGAGACTCATGAGGAAGTTTTAAAATTTTTCTATCTTCATTAGAGTAGCAGGTGGACCTTGGGCCCTCACCCTGGTGCTCCCTCAATGCAGGAACGCTTTGTTCTATGAATCTGGCATTCCTCGAGGCTCAATGGCTCAACACGATCACTGAAGTAAAATGGGTGCACAAACAAATGTGGTGAAGAAAGCTGAAGGTGCCCAGCCATCAAAGGATATATCAAGTGTCTTGAAAGCCTGAAGATAAACAATAGACCATTTACCGGAGATGAGACCACAGCCACACAGAAGAAGCACAACAGCCAGCATGGTCAGATGGTGGTGAAAGTGGTAAAAGGTCTAGGCAATAGACATCAAATGGGCC
>PVJH01032104.1:0-23020 GCA_004026705.1 Nesogale talazaci | reverse complement strand
CCCCCCCCCCCCCGCCCCCGAGAGACATTGCAGCTGACAAGACACATGGAACTATGCTAGTGCATGGAGGAGCCACATGGACACTCCTGCCAGCACTGAGATATCACAACATTAATGGGTCCACAAGACTTCCCACCCATGCGCCCATGATCTTCCTGCATTTGGCATCATTGCATATGTTTCCTGTGCTTGAAGAGGAATTTATAGACTAGTATTGGACATATGGGCTGCTATCAGATTTATGGACTTGATATGAACTGGACTGGGATGTTTTCTCAATATTCAAGCACTCTTATATAGAAAGCTCTTTCTTATACACATATGAGGCTCTATTAATTTGTTTCTCTGGTCTGCCTAGACTAATATAGTGCACCTGGCCCAAGCCATGATATTCTCCATAGCATCATATGAGTTGTCTGACTGTGAGTTAGACATTGAATAAGGAAGACCAAAGAAGGAAGAGTATGGAAAGCACCATGGGCTACTGAAAGGACAAACCAGTATGTATTGAAAGAAGTAAGGTCAGAGTGCTTCTTAGGGGCAAGAAGAGCAAGACTTCATCATACATACTTTGGACATATTGTCAGGAGAGACAAGTCCCTGGAGAAGAACATCATGCTTAGTAAAGTGGAGGGGCAGTGAAAAAGAGAAAGACACTCAATGAGATGGGTTGACACAGTGGCGGCATCAAATCGCTCGGGCATATGCATGTGAAAGTTGGACAATGAATAAGAAAGGCCATAGAAGAATTGGTGCATTTTGAGTAGTAATCCCGATAAACAATATTACAAATACCATGTACTTCAAGAAGAACAAACACATGTATATTGAGAGAAGTGCAGTTGGAAACTCACTCCTCGGAATGAGAACTGTGAAAGGTCACCATACATCCTGACGACTTGTATTCAGGAGAGGCCCTGCTAAAGGACACAGAGGTCAGCAAGAGGACGAGGAGAGGAGCTGGCGCAATGGCGGCAGTGACGGACTCAAACACTACAAGGGTAAGGAGGCACAGGACTGGATACTGTCTTCTTCTGTTGTGTATATTCTGTTGTGGTTAAAAATTAGAACTGACTCAAGGGTACCCAAAAACAACATGATTTTGTCCCAAATCTTTTTTTTTAATTCTTTATTGTGAATTGTGTAAAGATTTACTGAGCAGGTTAACAGTTGTACAGTCAATAACTCATACGCATTTTGCCTCGTCTCATTCATTGCCACACCACTTCTCCCACCTTCCCCCTGGGTTCCTCCGTCCCCTCTTCCTCTCCTCTATCCTTGGGGAACTGATCCTCTGGGCAAATGCTGCTCACTTCTGAAGGTTGCGAATTAGTCTTCTCTACCAGGTGATGTGCTCCTGAAAAAGTGGGGGGTAGGGTGGGGGGGGGAGCATTAATGATTTGGTTTTATGGCTCCAACATGTAACACAATATCTAGTACATAAAACCAATTCATGTTTATGGAATAAATAAATGATGGCTGCTCCAATTTTTCCTGATCTTTAAGGTTCAGATGGGAACAAAAGAGGGAGCCTGGGGCAAGGAAGAAAGAAGCAAGACCAGGGGACATAGCACAATCTCCTCAGGCAAGTTAGATCTCGCAGTAGTGCAGCTTGGAGGAAGGACTCTTGCCTTTTGTGCTTGCTTTGATTTCCCCTCCTTGGCATTCCAAGCTCTGCTGCCTACATCTGCACCTCCCATTGTCCCCCAGGAGCAGCTGAGAGGAGCTGTAGCAGGAAAGGACACTGCTTTCATCCATCTCTCTCTGTTCACAGAAGGATTTGTACCAGAACCGAAAGCAGGATCACAGGATCCTTTGCCTCCTGGAGCACCCACCCCATCCCTATCTCAAGATAACGTATTTTCTCTTTTCTGCTGTCTTCCAGAAGAAAGGCTTTGGGAACTGGACTGACACTGAGTCTGCAGTCCCTGGTGAGACTAGAATCAAAGACCCTGGTATTGAGTGAAGCACTGATTAAGGTCGCCCTGCTGGACTGTTGTTATCACCACCATCTGCATCCTTAGACCTACTTAGCCACCCACCGTCCACCCCCTTCTGTCACCAGTGGTGTCTTCCTAGCAGTGGTCTCTGCAGCAGTATGCCCCCAAATTAAGCCCATCAAGCTGTCAGCCTCATTGCTGGGGCTGCTCACATGTCAGCCTATATCATGACAACAGAAGACAGAAAATGCTGCTATTCAGGCATCATGCAGTGCATCTGTTTCCTTTTTTAAATCGCTTTTAAAAGAAAGTTGCATACAGGCGCCTGCTCCGCGGGACATTGTGGGGGCACAGAGGCATGCAGGCCCCTCTGCTTTGTTTTGTATGTTCTGGGAATGAAATTTGTCTAGAATGTCATGACTGGGAAAGGGGCAATGGGTGGGCAGGGAGTTCGCTGAAAGAACTGCTTTGGGGAGGGGAGAAAGGGCAAGAGTCCCTCATGGGGTCCTCTTCCTTCTGTTTAAAATAATCAAAACTCACTGGAATTTGAGCATAACACCTTATTCTGAACAGTCTATATGCATATACCAAAAAACATGTTACCTGCCATCAAGTCAATTCCAGCAACACTGTAGGGCAGAGTAGAACAGCCTCACGGGGTTTCTGTCATGGAGTGAACTGCAGTCCCCAAATTACATGTCAACTTGGCCTGGTCATGATCCATGAAGGTTGGCAGTTGGGTACCTTGCTCTGAGATCACTTTTAAAGGGTCAATCTCTTTTAAAAGGCTTTAGGTGAAATACAACACCTTTACTCCAGCACTATCCAGAACAGCAAGAGTCCTTTAGGCCTGGCGTCCTTCTGCTGGGAACCTCCTGGACCCAGGAGAAGACTGATATTGAGACACATGGAGAGCTCCAAGGAATGGTGGGACCCTAGATCCTGAGACAAATACCTTCCTCCAGAGTTGACACAGCAAGAAAGCTTTCTCCTAGAGCTGGTGCCCTGAATTCAGAGTCCTGACCTCCTAAGCAACCAGAGAACAAGGTTGTGTTTGTTAAAGCCTTGCACTGGTGGCATTTCTGTTACACCAGCACTAGATAAGCCAGAGGGGTTCCAAGGTTGTGAGTCTATGCAGAAGCAAGCTGTCACATCTTTCTCCCAGAGAACAGAGACCCAGAAATTCCCTGTTAACTCTGTACCACCAGTGATTCCTGCCTTATGTGCATTTAGGATAAACACTTCTATTCCAGAAGAAAATAAAATGACTCAAAGAAGCTAGGTACCACAGTACCTATGAATAGAAGAAACTCTCCCAGGTCCCCATTCACTAGCCCCCAAGACACACACACACACACACACACACACACACACATCTAATAGACTTCAACTCATAACATCTCTATCTGAGGTTGTGAGTCTTCACAGAAGCAGAAACCTTCATCTTTTTCCTGAGGAGCATCTGGTGGGCTTAACCCAGTGGCCCTTGGTTAGCTCCACCATAGAAGAAATACAGAAGATTAGCCATGGGTTAATCTTAACAGGATGTATTGATCCCTGACTTCCCCCTTTGTGTAGGGTGGTAATAGAACAATTTCTGGCAAATTTTGTAGTTTGTGCCAGGTTTCTTATGGTTAATATTTGGTTTTGTGAATAAGGAAAACCTTAAAATCAGAGTAAGAGGCCTCATTCCTTTTCCTATCAAACTCTTCTAAGTCCAAAGCTTGGTTTGAACTCAGTCTTGCATTTCAACAAAGGAGAGGAGAGTCAGTCTACTTGAGTGTCTTGATCACAAAGCAATTTGAAGCTCTAGCTGTCCAACCCAAACTGCAAAACTTCTAAATATTTAGAGTTTCTTTTCCAGCGCTTCCAAATGCTTTGGCATTTACAGCATGGAGAAAGGGGGTGGGGAAGGGAGTGAGCAGAAGCTGCAGGGTTTCTCATCCAAGCACATCCTCCTTGCTGACAGGCCTGTAATTCAGGAATGCTCAGCAACTGAAAACCTCAGGGAAACAATATGAACTGAATCCAGTAAGTTTCACATCTCCCAGCCACCCAGTCTCTTCACAAGAAACACACTCAGCCACACTCACTGTTGCATGTGTAACCGTGAAGACTGCCTGGTTTCAGACATAGATTAAGCATAATCACATTAAACATCTTTGCATGAAGGCAAAAGAGATCTTAGCAACCATCTCCTCTCCCCTTACTTTGGAGATAAACAAACTGAACCTAAGAGAAGTCAAATGACTTCGCAAAAAATGGACAGCTTAATAGTGAAATTAGAGCAGAGGATCACAGAGACCGTTTGCCTGTGCATTTGGGGCCAAGTTTGCCCAAACAAATAATAAAACCAATTAGAAATCCTTTCTCTCGAGAAAACCAAAGTATTTAAGAGAGTCAACTTGGAGGAAAAATTTATCTGAGATTATTCTCTAAATGAAAAGAGACTTGAGAGGACCCACTTTAAAAATAGATGAAAACTGGTGACTGCACAACTCTTCTAAGATGATTGAACTATTGACGTGTGATTTGTGAACTAATGCAAATAAAATTGTTAAATTAAAAAATAATAAAAATTTAAAATAGTTGAAAACATGTATACAGAAAAAATTTGCCTTCCTAAAAATGGAATTAGAAGTGGTTGGGGAAATCTTCACAAATGGGGCCATTTTAAATGCACAAATGAAGAAGTCTTCGGTTTTCAGTGAAACAGTGCTTGAAAGGTGGTCTGGACACAGTCTCTGTAGGGTTATTATCCTACTCTGACAAGAGATTCCCTCTTATTAGTCCAGTAGACTCCAACTGTTCCATAGAATTTCCAAGGCTGTAAAGTTTTATGATAGCAGACAGCCTCAACTTTCTCCCATGGAGAAGCTGAGTTTGAACTGTCCATCCTGGGGTTAGCAGCCCAGCACTTAATTCCCTATACCACCAGGTTTTCTTAGTTGAATATATATTTATCAACACCAAGGCTCCCAAAAGTTGTAGGATTTCAGTAGACATGAGGAACACCCTTGAGCAAAGTGGTGTTTACTATGGACAACAGAATCAACACTAATAGCTTTCATTAGTGAGCACCTATAATATGCTAAGTACTATGGTAAGGGCTTTACATTTATCACCTTATTGAACCCCCACAGTAAATCTGTGCACAGATGGAAGCAGCACCGAAAGGTTATATAACTCTTTCAAATCATAAAACTACTAAGCACCAGAACTAACTTGAATTCAAGAGTCTGATCTAGATCTTGTTTTTAATCTGACCGCTGAACTGGAGAGAATCAAGAGGTAAACATTCTAGATCTGCCTCTTCGTTGACAAGTCAACTCACTCCTCAGTGAACACTATGGACCTCAGGCTGCCATGGTGCCTGAGAAATTGTACAGCAAAATAGTTTCACTCGGAAGGCTTGGGCATCCTAAATCCTACACATTTCAAAGGTCTTCAGGTGAATTGGCCCTTGACCAGCTCTTAGGAGATAACCTTGGAGTCCTTGGAACATTCTGCCTGATCAATGTATTTTTAAATACCAGAGGATTTGAATGAAGCAATATGTATACTAATATTTTGTGGTAAACACTTGTTTTGTGTGCCTAGGAGCTTTGGTCCACATAGTATCAGTTTTCTTCTGGATGGGATGCTATGGACTGAGTGAAGACTAGTCAGACAGGCACCTCCATCCTTGACAACTCTCCCCTTAAAAAAACCCTTATATGTAAGATAAGTGAGTTTCCCTGGTTGACAATACTTTGTGCCCATTGTTACATATCATTTCAAGGAGAATTAAGAGCTGTTGGAACAACTAGGAGAAGACAACTGAAAGTTCACAGCACATCTGTCCAGACCTACTCTGTGTCTCCCTTTTACTTGCTGCCTCAGTCTGTACCCCTGCCCCCTAACAAAACATCACCATGAGAATAACAGCTCTGGGAGTGTTGAGAATTCCCCTACCAACTCATTACATTGAGGGTGCCCTTGGGGACCTTCAGCACAGAAAGCCAACTCTTCATTCTCCCCTTGGTAGTTTCCAGTGTAAACTGAGGGAATGCAACTTTACCCTTAGACAATTTGTTTATATATATATATATATATATATATATATATATATATATACATATATAATTTTATTGGGGGCTCATTCAACTCCTATCACAATCAATGTCACAATCAAAATCACAATACATATGCCAATTATATGCATACCACATTTGCTGCCATCATCATTCTCAAAACATCTTCCTTCTACCTAGGCCCCCAGTACCAGCACCCCATATTTCCCCTCCCTCCCCACTCCCCCATCCTCATGAACCCTTAACAATTTACAAATTGTCATCATTTTGTTATCATATACAGTCCAATGTTTCCCTTCACCCACTTCCCCATTGTCTGTACCCCAGAAAGGAAGTTATATGTAGATCCCTACAATAGGTTCCCCCTTTCTACTTCACCTTCCCTTGACCCTTAGACAATTTCTAAAACTTCCCCAATTCTATCTTGTTTCGTTGATTAAGGTGCTCCAAATCCCTACCTCACAATTCTCCATTTTTTGCCCTCATTTCATGTCTTTATTTGTGCAGAGTCCAACTGTCGCAGGAATCACCCGGTTGTTGCCTTCTCCTTCCTTCACAAACACAAATACTTACTGACAGAGAAAAGAATGTAGCTGTGTCTCAAACAAAAATTTTGCCAAGACTGACAGCTAAAGTTCTATTGTTCATTCCTCCTCATTCCTTAGTGCTGGGAGGGTCTCTCTACAGGGTCTCTATTGGTTTGGTTTGGGTTTGGTTTTATGTATCTTTCATAAAGAATAAATGCCCAAGTCTTCTGTTTACTTAGATGGGACCACGTGACCAATATTACCTGGCAAAAACATAAGGTGCTATTCTGGGAAAATGCTCTAAAATGAGTGCTTTTTCTTTTCTTCACCCTTCTTCTTCCATGGGTTAGAATGTAGGCATAAAGGGTGGCATTGGGATAGCTTTTTGAACCATAAGATAAAAGCAATGTAAGGATGGCAGAACAGAAAAGAGTCTGTTTCCCTGAGGATTCTATCAATCTACATATGAGCCAAGAGCAGTCTCCCATCACATGTCTTTTCCCTGAGAAAGAAATTAGCTTCCATCTCATTTAAGTCACTATGAGGTTGCATGCAGCTGAGCCTGACCTACCCAATACAGAATGCATCTCTCACCTAATGAGCGAGTTAGCAGTGCCCCCAATCTTAGCCTGTCTACTGCCTGAACAAGAAAGCAATGATGAGTCACTTAAAAGCACTCTATTCAGAATATTATCTTCTCCTATTTCCTACAAATCAAATAACTAAGAGACGAACTGGATTTTTTAAATCCCTCAAAATGTTCTTTTTAGATGTTCTTGGTATTAAATAGTGACAGAATTTTAATGGCATCAACAAAACACACAAGCTTGACTATAGTGATATATTACATAAATCCGTGAGGGGAAGGACTTCACAATGTGCCCTGAAAGCAGCAGAGGAGATGGGGAAATGGCAAATGGGACCAGGGGAATTGGCTTCTACCTTACCACCTCTTGTCACAGGCAGCATCCATTCACATCCACAAGGCATTTTCCCTGCCTTTAGGGAAAATGAAGTTCAAGCCATGTGGACCGTGGAAGGGCTAGAACTGCAATATTTTAAAATTGGAAGCATTCATGTTTTCTAAGCCCAGATGCACTCCTTCAAAAGAGTTCAGAGGAGATTTGTCTCATCTATACTTTATGCCCTGAGTGCCGAGTACCATGCATATTGCAGAATAAGGCCCAGATCAGAAGCCTTTGCTTTGGACCCCTTCTCTGCCAATTACAAGTAATAATAACCAAGGACTAAGCCTGAGCCCTTGTATGTGTATGCATGTGTGTATTTACATATAGTGATTTAAGTTTTTAGTGTCAGACATTGAGCCAAACATGTTACTTTCATCTTCTGTATCCTTCATCTTGACCCTATGAAGTAGGCACCATTATACTCCCATGTTATAAATGAAGTTAATGCCACAAAGAAGTGAAATATCTTGCTCAAGGTTACTTTGTTACTAAAGCAGAGGGATTTGAGTCTAGCATTCTGATGACAAAACCCAAGCTCTCCTTCCCACATGTACTGAGTACATTAAAGAAACAAAACCACCAAAATTCATATGTATAAGAGAGTTTTATATGAAGGGCAAGCGCACATCAAGAAAACATCCCAACAGCACTGCCCAAGTCCGTAAGTCCATATATCCAACACCAATCCTCAAAGTCCTCCTCCATCTCACAAAACACACCTAATGATGCTGACTTCAGGAAGTCAGTCAAATCAGTGAATGGCAGGTAAGCATCTCAGCGCTGGCAGGGGTCTTCACACAGCTGCTCAAGCTCCCAGGGTAAGTCCATGTGGCCTCTCCTCAGGGATGTTTCACAGGAAGTGAGCCTTGCCAGCTGAAGTAGAAAACTGGGTAAGGCAGCTGCACCCTGGCCTGACTATCAGAAAGCAAGAGACCAGAGAACTAGAAAGGCGAAGTATAACAAGTCATTTATCTCTCCACCTTTCAATTAACCGCACATGTGTTTATCAGGCAGGTTGGCACATTGAACATTAACTATCTCACCCTATAAGTAGAAAACTGTAACATATGTGGTGGGTGGTAGTATCATCCCTCAGAAAATACGATGAAATTAACATTTGTGGAGCCCCTGCTACTCAACAGACAGTGTGTTTGATGCTGTATCCACATGATTTCATACAATTTCCACTGATATTCATTCCCAACATATTGATAAGGTAACTGAGTCTCAGAAGAGATAAATATGGGGGCTACCAAAAAAATCCAGAAGTTTTTTCAAAACTTTGTATTTAAATTTTCTATTTTTTACAAAAGAACCATATCACCTTCAAAGTACTCCCCATTATACTTAACACATTTGTCAAATCTGTGATTCCATTCTTGGAAATATTTTTCAAACTCATCTGTTTGGGTGGCTGACACCGCCTCCCTCGTGTTTTTCTTCACCTCTTCAATATCATCAAATCACTGTCCTGTCCTATCCCTCTGCATTCACAGAAACAAAAAACAAGTACAGGGAAAACTGTAAGGGTGGTATCTAAATTTTATTTTCGATCTTGACATCACAGCCCATAGACTTCATTTCTCACTGTCAAAGTCCTCCCTTCCCCAACTCAGGTGAAAGGAGTCCTCATCACAAAGGAGCACATCAGCTACTGCTAATGACGTCATGCTTTCGATACTAGCAGACAACAATTTCCTTTGACCAGGAAAGCTTTTTAGCTGAACTTCTTGAAATCATTTACATTCCTACTCTTTCAAAGAATGATTTTCAGAAGCTAGTCAAAAGCCCAAGTCCATGGTCATCATGTGGATTCCGACTCATAGTTATCCTACAGGAGGGATCCTTTTTAAGTCTTGTCATCTTTACAGAAGCAGACTGCCACATATTTCATCTGTGCACCAGCTGGTGGGGTTGGCTGTCAAGTGTTTGAGCAGTTTATTGATTGCGCCATCAAGGCCCCTTTGAAGCAATATACAGGAAAGCTTGCAAAAACAAAAACAACCACCACCACCTCTGCTGTTGGGTCCATTGTCATTCACCCCTTCAACTCCTCTAGTGTTGCTGAGGCTGTAAATCTTCAGAGAAGGCTTCGACATTTTCCCAAGAAGAAGCTAGTGGGTTCGAGCTGCTGACATTGCAGCTAGCAGCCTATTGGTTAAGGTTCATAAAGTAATTGTTGTAAATAAGGGCGCACGAGGTTAGTAGTCAGTCTTAATGAATTCATGCATCTGAGTTGGCAGTCAACACACAAGATGCAAATAGCTTTAATCAAGTTCCATGTCGACTAAGCTCCAAGAAAGGCAGAACCTGAAGTACAGCAAGTAAGGCAGTTTCAATTTATTAGAAAACACAGCAGCCCCCCAAGATTTTACTCACTCCCGTTGCCCTTCGATGATGCCATGGACCATGAGAGCCTCTGAGTAACTGGGTGGATAGCTAGATATTTCAGCCGAATATGGCAATCTTGAAGACAGTTTCACAAAGCCACCAGAACCCAGGCAATTTTAGACATCTCGTTCCAGATACATGGCCTCTTCCCAGTGTGCAGAGTGCCCAGTCCCTTTTGTCTACCTCCCTCCGCCCACAGCCAGGACTCTCTCTAAACAAACACAGGTGTCTACTCTCAACACAACCCTCCTTCAGTCCCTTCGCTGACTGTGAGACTTTTAGGGAAATCATCAAGGAATGTGTGTCCCAGACCTTCTATTTTGAGTTTGGTAAGGGATTGGTGTTGATCACTGGCATCTGGAAAGAATGCTAGACAACACAGAGTTTCTCTGACGGAAAGGGTGCCACCATTCTGCCACACAGGGCCCCAGGTTTGTTTGGTTTTCTTATTTTTGCCAACCAGATGCTGGCTCCAAGTCAAGCATTAAAGACAAAGTGACTCCTTTGACCTACTACTTCTTAAAATATTGTGGAGCCATGGGGAGAGTTCAGGTCAACCTCAACACTGCTAGTATGCTCAAATCAATCTCAAGATTTTGTTAACAGGGGAGTCACCCAAAAAGGGGTTGGGCACTACATGACATTGGATGGAGTGTGTGTACATCAGAGGAGGAGTGAAATACCCTCTGACTCCCAGAGTAAAGGTTTGAGACATTTGTGGTTCACTTTATATTCCCTCTTAAAACAGTGCCAAATAAAAGTTTGGGACTCCAAATAAAGGGAAATAGGAGTCACAGACTCTGAAGCCTAGGTTAAGGAAAGCTTGTAGTAAACTCATCTTGTAGTTGGCTGAAATGAGACTCTAAATAATTATCCTTGGCCCCAATTGGCCAATTGATGTCCAATTGACTCCAGCTTTGGGTGAGCCCATATACAAGGGAACACAATCCTGCCAGACCATGCCATGTACCACATTCATGACTGATGGCATGCTTCAGTCCATTTTTATGGCCATTATAGATTTTTACAATCTAGGGTGCTGACCTTCCAGTATTAAGTCAGAAATCCTGCTGTGATTCACAGGGTTTCTTTCTTTCTTATCATTTTACTGCGAGCTCATACAACTCATGATAATCCATACGTACAGCCACTGTGTCAAGCACATTTGTACATTTGTTGCCATCATCATTTTCAAAACATCTTCTTTCTACTTGAGCCATTGGTATCAGACCATTTTCCCCTTCCTCCCCTATCCTCCCTCCCTGATGAACCTTTGATAATTTATAAACTATTATTATTTTTTCATGCCTTACACTGACTAGTGTTACCCTTCACCCACTTTTCTCTTGTCTGTCCCCCTCGGAGGTGGTTATATATAGATCATTGTGAGCAATTCCTGTGTCAATTTGAGGATTAAGAGTGTAGGGATGGAGTCTCGTCTGACAATCTGGAGGTAGACAATGAGATCTCAGTGTGGGCATGGTCTTTTCCTGAGAATTCTGGTAAATGTGGTCATTCATTTTTGGAAGTGAAGACACACTCTCTTGGTTCACCCCCTGGGTGACATTGTAGCTGACAAGATACATGGTAGCTGCACCCTGGAAACTGGAAGCCACGGGGAGACCCCTGCCAGAGCTGACATATTTCTACCAATACTGGATACACAAAGCTCTGCACCCACTAGCCTATGATTGTCCTGGTGTCATTGTATGTGCTTCTTGAGTCTGAAGAGGACTTATAGATTGTATTTGGATATATTGGTTAATATAGGACTTAGCACCTTGAACTGGCCTGGCCTGGTATGTTTTCTTGATGCACAGTTGCTCTTGTATATAAAGCACTTTCTTATACACTTAAGAGTTTTTATGGATTTGTTTCTCTAGTCTACCCTGACTAACATACCCACCTTCCCCTTACCCACCTGGTACCACTACTCTCAATATTGGTCCTGAGGAGTTTATCTGTCCTGGATTCCCTGTGTTTCCAACCCTGATCTGTATCCATGTATATGCTCTTGGTCTACCTGGATTTGTAAAGTGGAATGGGGGCCATGATTGTGAAAGGAGGGGGAAGCTCTAAAGAACTAGAGGAAAGTTCTGTGTTTAAATGGTGCTATACTGCAACCTGACTGGCTCATCTCTTCCTTCTATAAGGGGGTGTCCAATTATCTACAGATGGGCTTTGAGTCTCCACTCTGCACTCCCCCTAATTCACAAAGATATGATTTTTTTGTTCTGGGTCTTTGATGCCTGATACCTGATCTCATTAACACCACATAATCACACAGGCTGGTGTGCGTCTTCCATATGGACTTTGAGGGCCACTCATTTATCTTCAAGCTTTTAAGACCCCAGTTGCTGTATGTTTTGGTAGCCAGGTTACATCAACTTTTCACTACATTTGCTTAAGCACCCATTTTGTCTTCAGTGATCATGTTGAGAAGGTGAGCATCATGGAATGACAGTTTAATAGAACAAAGTATTCTTGCATTGGGGGAGTACTTGAGTAAAGGCCCAATGTCCATCTGCTACCTTAATATCAAACCTATAAATAAATGTACATAGATATGTTTACCTATCATTTTATGTAAATATGTTTATATATGTCCATGCCTGTATTTAGACCTCTATAAATGCCCTGTACCTCCTAGTTCTTTCCTCTATTTCCTTTTACTTTCCTCTTGTCCCACTATCATGTTCAGTCTTCATTTAGGTTTCAGTAATTCCTCTTGGCTACATTGCCCTTGATCAAGCCCTCCCAGGCATCATACGCCCTCCTCGCCATCAATTTTAGATCACTTAATTTTCCTTTGTCCCTGGGTTTGTTAGCATCCACTTCCTTTCCCCCTTCTTCCCCTCTCCCATCTCCCCCCAGAACCATCAGTCCTGTTGTTTTCCTCAGGATTGTTTTTCCTGTATATTTTATCTAGGAAGACATGCAGAGACAATAATAAGCACAAACAAAAAAAAGACAGAACAAAGCAACAAAGGAAAGCAAAACAACACCAAAAAACACAATGGGGTGGGGAGAAAATCCTATAAATAGTTCAAGGTCTGTTTGTTGACCTTTAGGGGTGTTTTCCAGTAGAGTCTGATGGGGTGTCATACCCTGATCCTAAAAACTATTTTTGGTATTCCCTGGGGACTTCATTGCTTTCCTTTCCTTGCTGCTTATTTGCACACTCTTAGTCTTTCATCCTGGAGTGGTGGGATCAGATTGAGCACAATTCCCACACTGTGCCTCCACTGTTCTCCCTCGAAGCACTATGAGTAAGTGAAAGACATCGTGCCTGTGTCTTGTGGTGGGGAGAGGGGGGTGCAGCCCTATGGCTCACTGTGTGGTGGCTGCTCTAACAGGAATATTGTCCTTGGGACTTGGTGGGCCAGGATGTGTTCCACTCTCTCTCCTTCCCTCTCTGTATGCTGCTGTGTGCTCTGATCAAATGTGCCCATACTCCCTGGACTGTAGCTTCAGTGCTGTCCCCTGAAGTGAATTTTTCTATGGGGTGGGGTGTGTATCCAAGTAGTTGGGATTGGGGCCAGACACACAGACCTCACTGCTTCATGTCAGTATATTGCATTCATGTCTTGGCACACCAGGTTGTAGTCTGGTCCCACTTTCCCTCTCCTCTAGAGATATAAACAATACCCTCCCTACCCTCCCTACCCACAGGATTTTCACTGATGAATTTTTAAAATAGATTTTCAGGCCTTTCTTCCTAGCCTGTCTTTGTCTTGAAGTTCCACTGACACATGTCCACCATGGGTGAGATTGCTGGGATTTGATATGCCAAGAATATAGCTTCCAGCATCAAAGCAATATTCCAGCTACTGTAGCAGCTTTCCAAATAAGGACCCTAGATTGACCTTTGGGAGAAATGCAGCCCTAACTGTCCATTTTTCCAGTACCTAGCAACAGGCCTACATAAATGGATGACTGTGTATCTAGACCACAGGGCAACGGAGTAATGTTTGTGATCTTGACTCATACAGCAATAAGTATGAAATTGGAATGCAAGGGCGGAACATTCACAGGAAATGACAACTGCACAAATGGGTCTTAAATTTCACAGCAGAAGGAAAAAATCACTACTGGGCTCTGAAAAGCTGAAGCCAGAATTGGGTTTTTTTTAAAGCTTCTTTCTAAAGCAAGTAGCACAAAAGTGTAGCACATAGAGCTGGGTGGGGGTTTGGGAGTCAGGGTGGAGGAGGTCAGGGGGAATCAAGGCATTGGAAAACACTTTGGAAAGAAAATGTCTGTGTAGGTTTAAGAGAGGAAAAAATTGAGCAATGCAAATCAAAGAAAGTGAAATTTAAAAATGTCTTTGACTTTTAAAAGCAGCCAATATCTATCATAATTAAATTGTGTGTTCTCCTTCCTACTCCATCCCACTTGCAATTACCAAATAGTAAAATAATAAACCTCAGAATTAAGTTCCCATATCCAATCAAGCCTTATTATTTGAAAGCTCTGTATATTCATCATAAAATAATTTCATAACTTTATTGAGCACCTACTATGTGGTAGGCCATCTTTGTATATTATTTCTAATCATCAAACAATCCTGCGATGCAGATGTTATTATTTACTTTTCAGATGAACAAGTGATGTTCAGAATAGTTACACAAGCTCCCTACTGCTAAGTGATTTGGATTCAGACTTTCCTGACTCATTCAATGCAGCTATACCTCTGCTGAGTATATATACTAAAGAAGAGACCCAACATGAATAGATATATGGCCACCCATGTTCAGTATAGCACAGTTCACAATAGCATGAAGATAGAAGCAGCTTACATGCCTATCAGTAGAAAAATGGGTAAAGAAATTTGCCTATACATGATGAAATGCTACGTGAGATAGTTAAGGTTTATTGTGACAATCTGGTCAAAACACACATGTGGGATTAATTGAATGGCAGCAGGATTAAAAAGCTCAGTGAACCTCGCCTTCCTAGTTCTTGGATCTCTTGCTCACTTATGGTAGGAGCAGGGTGCAGCTGCCTTAGCCAGTTCCCTGCCTCTTCTGGCAAGGTTCATGAGACATCCTTGAGGAAAAGCCACATGGAATTATTCTGATGCAACTCTGGGTGCTGGAGAAGCTGCATGCAGACCCCAGCCAGCACTGAGATGCTTAAACTACCACTAGATTCAAAGACTTTCTACCCACTGGCCTGTAATCCTCCTACATTCAGCATCATTGTTTTGATTTTGTGAGGTTGAGGAGGACTATGTAGATCTGCTAAGTTGGACTTATGGGCTAGAATAGGACTGGGTTGGGATGCTTTCTGAATTGCCCTATATATAAAACTTGTATACATATAAGAGTTTCTGTGGATCTGTTTCTCTAGTTTACCTAGGCTAACACATACTTAAAAAAATCAATGAAAAAACCTGGAAACACCTTATGGCATAGATAAACTTAGAGAATATCATGCTGAGTAAAATTAGTCAATCACCAAAAGACAGTATTATGAGACCACTAATATAAAGGTTGGGGAAAATACACACACAAAAGAAAGACTTTAACACCAAAGCAATCAGACTTTGGAGTAAGGGATAGGGGAGGCAAGAGAGGGAAGGTCAAGTTGTATTGCTGAAATTGTTAACTTGGGTGAAATGGAAAAATGTCCACAAGAGGGAGAGAGAAACCAAGGAGTGAGTGAAGGGTGAACTATGGGGCAGGGAGTTGATTGGCAGCTTAAACTGTTGAATACGAAGTTAATGATCTGAAATACAAACTACCACCTAATTAACAATAAAAAATGAATAAACTTTATCATATAAAAATTTTAATATCAATAAAATAAGATGTGAAAAAGAATAAAATAGAGAGTAAGACCACTAATAATAATAATAGTGATAAGAAGACCCAAGGGAGAAAGATATAGGCAGATTTGTTGTCCCCACAAGGGTGGGAATTAAATTGCAACCTTGATGGTGAGTCAATTGCCCACAACAGAGCAGAACTGAGACTTGATCACAAAATAGACTTAAGCACCTTCAGGCTGCCTTTCTGAATAGAGCTCTCTCTTCAGTGAAAACCACATTTACGTACAGCTCTGTATTTAATCCTGAAAAAAAAAACTGGAATGATTGGTTGGCATTTAAAGGAACTCCTTTCTAGGGGAAATAATTCATGTCATTTGAAAACTCCAAATGTTCACACGTCCACTCATGATAAAGAACAAAATAGGACCTTTGACTTCGATTTCCAAGTCCTTCAAAATCAACCAGTAAAACCAGAACCCATTGTTATCATAATCCTAACTACCCCAACAGTCAAGTTGTCTTCCCATTTTGGTTACAGGTCCATGTGCAATCCTCTAAGCCACCAGAGCCCCTTCTTCCCATTTTACCTGCTCTAATTTACCTGTCATCCATGAGTCTCAAATTAACTCATAATGGGCTGCAACTCCAAGTACTTATGAATAACTCAAAGATTGTGGCTTACCTATTTTTAAACAAGCTCACCTTTGGCTTCACATGGCATCAGCCATTTTTATTTTCTACTTCTGTATACTAGGTATACCATCTCCTTTAGACACTGCTACTTTCACCTCTGAACCGCGATGCATGTGTTGCTTTGCTGGCCAGGGCTCTACTCCTGCTGGATGCTTGCAGGTCCACCAACTAGGAATCTGCATTGCTGCTCTGGAGACTCCAGGTGCCAGAGATAGGTAGTGGTCTATGGAAAAACGGAAGAGATGTTCTTTCTTCCCTTCTCTGTGCTGTATTCTCTTACTCACTGCCATCAAGTCAATTCTAATTCATGGCAACTCCACAGGACAGGTTAGAACTGCCATTGTGGGCTTTCTAGATTGTGGTAGTCATGTACTCAAGTCAATTTCATGATTGGAATATAGAGGTGAAGTCTAAGTTGTCAATCTGGAGATATCCAATGAGGGCTCTGTGTGGACATGGCTTTCTCCTGAGATTTCTGGGAAATCTCACAGTATTTCCCAATTGGAAAAGAGAAACTTGACTCTCAGTCTCTTGGAGTTGGTCTACTGACAGGATAAGAAGACAGCATGCTTATCGATCCTGATTCCTGGAGAATGGAGAAGCCGGAGGAGAAGCCACATAGGCTTACTCTGATGGAACCAGACCTCTGGGGCCAGAGAAGCCACAGAGAGACCTCTGCCAGTGCTGAGATGCTTCTACTACCAGTGGACACTGCTGATGGATGCTGAACCCTGGAGAGGAGGAGCCATGGGGAGACCCCTGCCAGCTCCAGGACACCTCTACTGCATGTGCTTCGTAAGTCGGTGGGTGACTATAGGAGCATATGGGCTAATATCAGACTTATGACTTTGGACTGGACTGTTCTGGGATGCTTTCCCAATGTTCCTTTCCTCTTGTACATAAAACTTTCCCTTATATCCATATGCGTGTCTATGAATTTGTTCCACTAATCTGCCGAGACTAACACATAGACTCTAACTCTTTGCGGGAGTAGAAAGCCTCATCATGATCCCTGTAATGGGTGTCCTCAAACTTTTTAACAGGGGTCCAGTTCACTGTCTCTCAGATCATTGGAGGGTCAGAGTTAAAAAAAAAACAAAAACTATGAACAAATTCACTGCAGGTCCAGGATGAGTCAGCTGCTAAACAGAACAGCAGCAAAACACCCGACAGGCTGGATAAATGTCCTCAGTGGACCACATGTGGCCCGCAGACTGTAGTTTAAGGACTCCTGCATAGAAAGTCTCATCTTTCTCTCTTGGAGAGGCTGGTGGTTTGGAACAGTTGACCTTGTAGTTGACAGCGCAAGGATTAGTCTACTACACCACAAAGACTCCACATCCTAAAAGGAAGTTCTTATATCAGATCTATCTCCCTCTCTACATTCCAGAGAAGAGAATAAAAAACTAAAGTTTAATTATTAAACCATGAACATTATCAAGACAAGATTCCTCACCCAGAAGGGCCCTATACTATATCACCTTCTTGTAATAAATGAATATCACCATTTATCATATCTAAACTTGATATACAATTCCTCAAAACTCTTATCAGAACTTATATATTAACCCAAGCAAAATTACAATGAAATCTGCTTGTATAGCTCAATATGAGGTGACTTGTCCCACTCCAGTGATGCTTTAAATTATTACGGCTGCCAGAGGCCAGAAAAATTAATCAAACCTGTCTTCAGATAATCCAAGCACAGAGCAGGTATTAGAACAAGGTGCAATGCTTCAAAACTTCTTAAGAATAAAGCACTTTTTAGGAAATCCCAAATACAGTGGAAGGATATCCCCAAAAGACAACGAATGAACAATTGTGTCAATTTTAAAAAGCAATGTACTAGCTCCCAGAAAAACCTTGTTGATCTGGTTAGGATTTTAGTTTGGGCCGTTGTTTTCTCCCAATTGTAGTTTCCTGGAAAACTCTGGAAGCACAAATATTTATTTACTTTTCTCGCCCTGTTTGAATTGCTCTCCAATTCTGATATGCCGCTCATCACTTACCAACGTAACTAAGTTCCGACAAAGTTATTAGTCAAAATTTGGCTTTATGTGAAAATGGAAGCTGACCATGTCAAATCACAAAATGGAAGATGACTACTTTATCACATAGCTGCCAAATCACTGGGAATTATAGTCCCACCAAGTTGGCAATAGCCTTACCCCTGAGTCAACATTATTCTTACTGCATACCTCAGTACTCGTTACTGCCAGATGTATGGTTTTAATGTGCAAAACTGTGGTCAGGGAGTAAAAGTTTTACTATTGTGAATGTGACATGTCAGATAATGACACTGGTGATAAGTGAGGAGGTGAGGAGTAGGTGTGGACACTGTCATTATGAAACCTTCCAGTCTCTCTGTTCTTCACGCCACAATTGCCCCTTTCTCCAGGGAACAAGATTGATCATGCTTTTTCTCATACACCTGACTTGCTTTGGTTCTGTGTTAGCTGTGTTCATCTAGAGCAGTGGTTCTCAACATTCCTAATGCTGTAACCCTTTTATAAGTTCCTCGTGTTGTAGTGACCCCCCAACCATAAAACTATTTTTGTTACTACTTCGTAACTGTAATTTTGCTACTGTTATGAACTGGTCTACCCCTGTGAAAGGGGGTTGACTTCCAAATGGGTCTTGACCCACAGGTTGAGAATCAGTGGTCTAGAGAAACAAAACTAATGACACTAATCTGTGTATATGAAGAACTTTATATCACAAAGTAACTTAATATCAAGAAAATATCCTAGCCCAGCCTAACTTTAGCCCATAGGCTTGATGCTTGCCAGAGTTCTGCAGACTCATATAACTGCAGATGCAGAAGTGGGAAGTGGGAAGAGGGGTACATGAAGAGCATAGTTGGTGAGTGCAGAGTCCCCTGGAGGCAGACCTGGAGTCCTGGTGAAGTCCCAGTGAAGAAGAAGAAGACTAAAAAGCAGAGAGAGAGGAGAGTTCCTCGTGTCTCTCCTATAAAAAAAGGCCACACTTCCAAGGAGGCACAATCAGGCTGTGATTTAATTGACATGATGGACTCCACCACTCCACCAGGCAAGTTGATATAATTTCTAAGTACAACAGATTTCAAATACTATTCTGTGAGATACAAATTTTATCTTTAAAATATGTCACCACCTATCTGGTAAGTTTTTGCATGATGGTGGCTTTCATATCATAAGGTCATCCTTGATGTGTGTTTCAGTGGAGTTTTCAGACTAAGTCAGATTATGAAGAAAGACTTAGTGATCTACTGCAGAAACTTAGCTAATAAAAACCTATGGATCATAACAGGGCATTGATCAATATGGCGCTGGGAGATAAGCACCTCAGGTTTAACTAATCACTCATAGACGAAGTAAACACCCAAGACACTCTTTAGAACTTTGGATACATCATCAGGACAGAAAATATTTGGTAATAGGAACAGGGACAATCAGTAAAAATCTCAATGAGAAGAATTGGTACAATAGCTGCAATGGTATCAAAGTGGCACAGATCTAGGCAACATTTTGCTCTATTAAATGAGTAGATAAGGTCACAATTAATCGGAGTTGGTTCAACAGCAACAAGAAGGCAAGAAGTAGGAAAGAAAGGCTGGGTCACCCACGTCATGCTATTTTGCTATGACCTCACCCAGCAGGATCCTTAAAGGAGACACTTTAAAATTTTTCCCTGCGCTCCCTGCATCTTTCCTGATATGAGGTTGGAGGAGGCATCTGAAGGGGTGAGGCTGAGCTGGGCCTTGAATGAGTGGAATAAAATAAGAAGAAGGGTAGGGGGGCAGCATTTTAGGTAGCAAGCAAGAAATTATAGCAAAGGGAAGACAGAGCATAAGCAAGTATGAGGAAAGGAGGGGTGCCTGCCTGAATCTACCTCAGGTGCAGGAAGAAGAACATTTCCTAACAGAAAAGGGAACAGACTTTAATTAACAGTGCTGGGGTGAGGTTACCCTTCCGTACTGGATACTCCATCCCTGTCAGAGACTATAAATTTAAAAAGAAGATTTGAATTTTTAAGATAATTTTGTGGGGTTGGGAGAGAGCCAGGTACCAGCCATATCAGGAAGCAGAATATTTGAGGTGGTGAAAATATGTTAAATTATTCACTACAGATTAGTAAGTACAAGTAAGTGCATGTTTAGCTTACTTCTTGGCTAATGCAACACTAGCTTTGGGCAAGGTTTTTAAGCAGAAACTGCTCAACAGTCCAGGAGAGGGAGATGACCAAGGTAAAATGTGAAAGAAAAGGGTAAGTCCACCAAGGCAAAACTAAGGGTGTGCAGCAGAGCAGCCAAGGGAGCAGAGCATGGAGTTCCTGGGGGAGTGCCAAGGATATACTTTGGGGCCAGGGTGTGGCACCCCATCAGACTCAACCAAGGGACATTCCTGGAGGTCAATGAACAGACCTTGAACTATTTAGAGGGTTTGATTTTATTGTTTTATTTATTTTTTTACTTATTTATGTATTTTGTTCTGGGCATTGGTCTTTTTGTTGGTGTTGTCATTTTGTTTTCTTTAGTCGCTTCATCCTATGATGTCTTCTTTGTGTACATGTGCATATTATTATCTCTGCAAGTCTATCTAGTAAGACAGGCTGGATGAACAATCTGGAGGAGAAAACAATGGGATTGATGGTTCCAGGGGAACATGGAAGATGGGGAGGTGGGGAAAGAAGGTGGTGTTGGACCAACCCAGGGGTAAGGGAACAATAAGTGCTCCAAAACCAGTGACAAGTTGGGTGAGTGGCCTGATAGAGATTGGTCAAGTGTAATATAGCAGAGAGAATTTACTGAAACCCAAATGAAGGCTGAGCATGATAATGGAACAAGAGGAAAGTAAAAGGAAATAGAGGAAAGAACTGGAAGGCAAAGGGAATTTATAGAGGTCTAAAAACAGGCATGTACATAGGTAAATATATTTATATATGATGATGGGGAAATAGATCTACATGCATATGCTTATAGGGTTAGTTTTAAGACAGCAGATGGGCATTGGACCTCCATTCAAATACTTCCTCAATGCAAGAACACTTTGTTCTATTAAATTGGCATTCCATGATGCTCACCTTCCCAACACAATCACTGAAGACAAATGTGTGCATAAGCAAAAGTGGTGAAGAAAGTTGATGCTGCCTGGCTATCAAAAGATGTAGCATTGGGGGGTCTTAAAGGCTTGGGTCTTAAAGGCTTGAAAGTAAACAAGCAGCCATCTAGCTGAGAAGCCACAAAGCCTACATGGAAGAAGCACACCAGTCTGTGTGACCACGAGGTGTCGAAGGGACCTGGTATCTGGCATCAAAGAACTAAAAATTATATCATTATAAATGAGGGAGAGTACGATTGGGAACTCAGAGCCCATCTGGAGGTGATGAGACATCCCCATAGAGAAGGGTCATGGGGAGAAGAAGGGCCAGTCAGGATACAGTGGGACAACAATGAAATATGAAACTTCCCTCCAGTTCTTAAATGCTCCCCCTCCCCATCATGATCCCAATTCTACCTGACAAATCTGGCTAGATCAGGGTATGTACACTGATACAGATAGGAACCGGAGACATGGGGAATCCAGGACAGATGACCCCTTCAGGACCAGTGGTGAAAGTGGCAGTACTGGGAGGGTAGAGGGAAGGTGGAGGAGAAAGGGGGGACTGATTATTATAAGGATCTACATAAACCTCCTCCCCAGGAAACTGGGTGAAGGGAGAGACTGAACAGTGTATGGTATGACAGAATATTAATAATTTATAAATTATCAAGTGTTCATGTGGGAAGGGGGAGTAGGGAGGGAGGGTAGATATGAGGAGCTAATACCAAGGGCTTAAGTAGAAAGAAAATGTTTTGAGAATTATAACAAATATACACATGTGCTTTTCGTATAATAGGTGTATGTATTGATTGTGATAAGAGTTTCATGAGCCCCCAATAAAATTATATAAAAGAAGAAAGAAAAAGAAAAGAAAAGGGTGAGTGATTCTGAGTACTTTAAAGGACTTAATGCTAGCACTTCATGGCAATCCAGAAAGGACGAGGTCAAGCTCAGAGAAGGATTAAAATGGTAGTAGTTTCTAGTCCTGGTGATGTAATATATGCATGCCATGGACTATCACTCTTAGATAAGGAGAAATGCAGTCTTGATACAAGGTACAATGTAGATAAATCTTGAAAACATTTCTAGATGCTGTTGGATCCATTCTGACTCAGGGCAACCTCATGCACATCAGAAGGAAACACTGCCCAATACGACTCCATTCTCTTGGTCTTTGCTATGCTTATGTCTATTTTATTACCACTCTGTCACTCTGTCTCATTCAGCGTTCTCTTTTTCACTGACCCTTTACTAGACCAAGTATATTGAATACAGCTTGAATCTCTGGCACATCAACAACCTTTTTTTTAATGAATTCAGCAAAATTTTATTTGCATGTGATATAAACTATACTGTTTGATACTTTACAATTTTTGTTGTACTCTCTGCGCTGCAGTTCCAGCTGTACTGGAGGAGGTACACTGACAGAAATGGGAGCTGGGAATGCAGGGAACTCAGGGTGGATGAACCCCTTGGGGTCATTGGTGGGAGTGGAGTTGCCGGGTGGGTGGTGGGAGGGTGGGGTAGAGAGAGGAAGCCAGCTATGGGGATCTGCAGGCTGTCTCCTATCTGGAGGA
>PVJH01032103.1:0-23014 GCA_004026705.1 Nesogale talazaci | reverse complement strand
TGGGCACAAAGGAGCAGGGTCCCTCAGACAGAGCTGCCCCCCTGACCTGCTCAGCCCCACACCCCTCCACGGCAATCCCTGACAAACAGCAACTAGAAAGTGGCAGAGAAACAGAAGAAATATGGGACGAGAGATTTGTAATTAGTTTTTTTTTTAAGTCACAAGAGAAAGGTGGCTATTAATCTATCTCAGAAACTATTAGCCAGGGATCTCTAGAGCAAAGTTTCTTAAATCATAGATCATGACCCAGAGGGGGTTGTGAAACTGCATGTGGGGGTCAAGAAAAATTTGGCAACACTAGACGGTTTCTGAGTTCGAAGACACCAAACATTAATTTAAAATCAAATCCAAGGTGTTTCTGTCAGTTTTCACCCATGTTGCAAATTTCTTGGAAGAAAAGAGGTTGGGGGGGGGGGGCAATTTGAGAAGTCCTGCTCTAGAGAAGCAAAGAGTGCGATCTAGAGAGCTGATAGACAGACAGATGATGGATGGTTGGGTGGATGGATACATGGATGGATGCATGGACGCATGGACGCATGGAGGCATGGATGGAAGGTAGATGGCATGACTGGTGGTCTGAGTCTACCCAAAAGTATCTTGACAAAAAGGTTAGTGTCTATTTCCAAAAGGCCCTGGCCACTGAAAACCTTAGGGTACATGTCTATGCTGACACACATGAGGTTGTCATGGATTCATGGAATTGACCAAATAGCAACAGAATAGAGAAAGAAAGAGAGATTGATCTTTAAGAATTGGCTTGAGGATTCCCTGGTGGGGTAATGGTTTCAAGTTGGACTGAGATCTGCATGGTCGGCAATTTGAAACCACTAACAGCTCCTCGAGAGGAAGACTGGTCTCGCTACTCCCATAAACAGTTACAGTCTTCAGAAACCCCGTGTGGGGGGTGGGGGCGTGGCACGATGAGGGGACAGGGCACTATGAGTCAGCATTGAGTGGGTTGGCTATGAGTTTGGTTTGGGTTTGTATGACAATGGGGGCTGGCAAGTCCAAACTCTGTGGGTCAGGCAACAGACTGGAGATTTCTGTAGGCTTGTTTGTGTCCCAAAACCTGTAGCTCAGGTGACAGGAAGAATGAAGAGTGACAGGGTCTAGACTCCATGTTTGTTTGTTGTATGGAGACAAAAGGCACCCTAAGGGCACTCTCATCTGCCCTCTCTTGATAGGATGAGGCTATCACATCAGGGAGGGTCACTTGGGTGGCAAAATAACTGGGCACTGTAGCCTAGCCAGTAGGCAGACAAAATGAGTCATCATTGGAATCAAACTCCTCGGTCCTGGTCATGCCTCATCAAGGTCCCAGGGTCCACGATTCCAGAGGGTGGTCTCATGCAGGATGTGCACAGGGAATTTACTTGGAAGCACTCAATAGCACCAACCAGTAATATGTTGTTAAGATACCTCTTTGAAAAGAAAAAATATAGGAATTTGATAATCAATTAGGAGTCTGTGGTTTATATTAGCTAGGAGACCTAATGACACCATGGTTAAGCTCTTGGCTACTAACTAAAAAGTCAGTCGCCCAAACCCACCAGCCATGTCATGGGAGGGAGATGTGGCAGTCTGCTTCCATCAAGATTGACAGTCCTGGAAACCCATTAGGAAAGTTCTGCTTGCTCCCACAGGCCTCTATGAGTTGGAATGAACACAAAGGCAATGGGTTTGGGTTTGGTTGGTTTGTATTATTAGACAAATTTCCAGAGTGCACCAAGCGCAGGGGTTGGCATGGCTTTTACAGATGGACAATACAGTGAATTTTCAGTTGTGTAGGCTATAGAAGCTCTACTTAACCTCTGCCACTCTTGAGTGAAATCAATCACAGCAATTGATTAAAGGCAAGAGGGTGGCTGTGTATGTCTAAAATGTTACTTCTTGAGACTTGTTTGGTGGTTCTAGCAGGGGAGCACAGCCACTTGTCTACCCTTGACTGAAAGACGGTTCTCCTTCTGTCGGGGAAGGTCATCCTCTTCAACAAATTGCGCAGCTTCGGGAGGGATGCACGTGGAGCAGTGAGGGAGAAAGGGGACAGCCCCCCTTGCCAGCCAGATCAGCTGACTCAACCCTGGCGATCAATGGGGTGACAGATGTTGCAGCTATATTGCCCTCACATCCTAAAACGTTACTTCTTACTGTTGCTGTTAAGTGCCATCGAGGAGTTGGCTCTGACCCATAGCAACCTTGGGCGCAACAGAAGGAAACCCTGCCCATTCCTACGCCATTCTCATGGTTCTTCCCCTGCATAAACCCAACCCTTTCCTGATGGGTGCTGAAATAGAAATCTATGATTTTCATGTGGCCTAACACTGTCATTGCTTTCACTAAGACTATAATGATGTGAACTCGATGTTTCTATTCACAGGCTGCATGAAAGCTAGCAGTAGGCTGGGTGGGGTCCATCCTTCTAGGCCTGCTGCAGGTCTAAGTCACCATCATTTTTTCTTGGAAGAAGACATGATCTTGAAAAACTTCTAATCTCTTTTGTTTGGGGTTTTCTCCTTTTTTGGAGACGTAGCTCCTGTTCCTCCCTCTGCTTTGATCAAGTCAGAATGGGGAAAACCAGTTCTAGGGTTGCCAAGGCGGAGAACTGGGAGGAAGAATCTGTCAAGGAGAAGAGAATAAATCATTTATTTCTCCCCAGCACCTGGAGGAGCAGCCAGAGTGAAGGAGGGGGAAACACCGGAGGAAATATACAAGACAATACAGCCTGGCAAGTTAGGGTTTCTGCCTTAAGAGTCCACTGTGAATCAATGGGCAAGAGCCTCCCACCCTCCTCTCTTCTTTCTTCAAGCCCCGGTGGGACGTGTTCCTGGAGGGTATCATGACCTGGACACGTGGCTTTTCTCAGTCAAAGATCTCCACTCCATGTACACTTGTGTGGTGAATCAGTGGCTGCCAACATACTACTCTTTCCTGTTGACTCATGCTACTTCTCCCCACAAGAAGGAAGGCAATGTTCCCTCCTCTTGAAGTTACTGTTTTGACCAATAGCATGTTTTCCAGATAATGTGATTGGACTTCCACGCCTCCCAAGCCCAAACTCACTGCTGTTGAGTCCAAAAGCTACTTGTTCTCTTGAAGCCCAGTCTCTGTGCTATGAGGGCAGCCCAAGCAGCATTGTGCAAACAGGGTTTGTCAGGTGGGTTGTCTAGAGAAAGGAATCCAGTGACATTCTTCTATGCAAAAGAAAGAGCTTTATCACTAGAGGGGATTATATATCCAGAAGGCAGCAACCCACCTCAAGTCCATAAGCCCTTCTTCAGACTCACATAACTGCAGGCTGGGGTCACAGAAGAGCTCGCAGGAAGATCACAGATTGATGGGTGCAGAGACACGTGGATCCCAGATCGGCAGACACATGGGCCGGCGCCGAAAGCTTTGAGTTGGGTGGCCCTCATGGAGCCATGGAACCAAGCAAAATGCCAGCAGACAGGAAGGTTGCATGGCAGCTCCCAGACTCCCTCACTCTCATACAAAGGTCACACCCCCAAGGAGGTGTCATCAAGCAACCTCTTGATAGATAAATCAACTCCACCCTCAGCTATGAGGGGCTACTTGACATAGAATCGTCCAACCAGCACACTGGAAAACCAAGACTCTTGGCCTGATGAGCTCCCAACTAAAATCCAGCACCATTTGCTGCCATACGGGAGAGCCATTGAGGGAGAAGGTCCTCAAGTGTCCATCAAGGCTCTCACCTCTGCCATGTGGAGCAAGAGTTCCATGTTCAGCACTGCCCACATTGTGAAATCATGAAGTCAAATGACCATGACTCTAAGATAACAGGTTCTCTCTAAGCCGTCTTCTTCCAGGTCTTCTTCAATTCAGTCTAAGTCAATGGAGCTTCCTCACTGGCTTCTCTACCAAACTGCTCTTGTCATAATCATCTTCTTCTTGTGAGACCAAGAGCCCCAATTTCAGTTCTTACCTTAGCTGACCGCCCCCCCCCCCCACACACACACCTTTGGAACCAGGGGCTTCACATCTCTCCTGAAACACTTTTTCATTTAGTGTCTTGGTACCACTCTGCCCCTTAGTGGCCCCATACTTCATTCTACTGACAGTTTCATCTGGTCTCGTGCCCTTAAATATGAGATGGGCTAGGACCTGAGTCATATGTATTTCATTTTCTATTTTATCACTGTTTCTATACTGTATCTTAAGACTTCCCTCCTAAATACCAGATTTTATCCTCCAACTACCTTCTCAGCATCTCCACTTGACTCTGAGAGCACAACCAGTCCAAAGTCAAAGCTTTCATCTCTCTGCTAAACTTGATGCTTCTATCCTTGGAGCCCCTCCGGCCCAAGGCTATCCTCCTTGACTCTCATGTCTGTCTACACTTCCATCTTTCATGGAACTGCTTGGCTCTGCCTTCAACAGTAGAACCCAACCACTCCCCCCACCTCTTACACTGCTGCAGGTCTAAGTCACCTATGACTTTGGCCTTGTTGATTGCCAGAGCTCCTAACTTGTCCCCCAATTGTCCCCAATTGCTTATGAGAGTAGGCTGATCCTTTTGAAATGGTATATGTTGGCACTCAGCCTTTCAAAGCTAGCCAGCACTCCTCATTTCTATAATAAAACCTACCATCTTCAAGGCCCTTATTTATCTGCCCCCACCTTACGCCTCTGCCCCTCATTTTCAATTTCTCTCCCTTCCCCAGGTTCTTCTTCAATAATCCTCACACCTCTGAGCTTCGAATAACTCTTTCCTCTCTCTACCATACTCCCCACCCAGCAGCAATTTGGCCACCTCCTCTTGCCTCCTTCAAGTGTTCACACAGACATCATTTTCTCTTTTCAACTGGGTCCAGTCACCATCCCTTTAAATGAGCAGTTGAGTTTATCACTGGCAAGAGTGTTTCACCCAGATAATATCTTATTTCTAAGATCTTACTGGGGGATCTTACAACTCTTATGACAACCCATCCATCCACCCATTGAGTCAAGCACATTTGTACCTATGTTGCCATCATCACTTTAAAAACATTTTATTTCTACTTGAGCCCTTGGTATCAGCTCACTTCCCCACTCTTCCTAATGATCCATTGATATTTTTTTCATGTTTTGCAGCAAACCCAATTTTCATAATAAGCCTTGACCAGACTCCTCTACTTAAAAGCACATTCCTCTGGCCCCTGTCATCACATCTGGAATGGGACTCCATATGGGCAGGGGTCTCTGATGCCTCTCCGGATGCGTCCCCAGCACCCACAACAATGTCTGGCACATTGGAGGGTCTGAGTAAGTTTTGGGGGGATATGAGTAAATGAATGAAGAATTGAATAGGAGACAGACTTAAGGAAAATCACAAACTCACACCAACAATTAACGATGGGGCCTTATTGGAGTCAGACTGTAAATGACAATGCTGGAGGAGACCCGCCTCTACCACCACATCTGCAGCCACATCCCCTTTTCCAGCAGTAGTTCCCAATGTTCACCGGAAGTCCACCCCTCTTTGTCCAGGCAGCTGTCCAGAGGGAGTTCCATACCACCCCGATTTGAGTCCATCAGCACATTGCCTTTCCCACCAGTCCCCATGGGTGGTTGTTGGGGAGGCAGAGGACATGGTTCCTGAAACTCAGGGTGACAGGAGAAACAAATACAGTGGCAATGGTGATGATCTTGACCTCAGTGGCAAGAGAATGTTAAATCAAGAGCTGCCACATTGTGTGGACCACCAGGGGTGCAAGTCAATACAGTGGAAACAGAGTAATCCCAGTCTCAAAAGTACCCCGAGTCCAGCTGAATTCCCCAAACCTTTCAGTGACATGAATTAAAACAAAGAAACAAAAAAAGTAAAAAGCAGTTCCCCACAGTGGCTTAAACTCGAATTGGATTTTTCACTGGCAGTCCAGAGTTTTGACACCAGAGCCGGTGAATATCTGCAGATAGGATTGGCACTGTATTAATTTCTGAGGCTGCATTTAATGGCAGGCAAGCATTTGAGGCTGTCCCTGCCAACGATAGATGGTAGGAAGTATAGCCTTACTTTCACCTCACCTGACCTCAGCACAAAAACCATTACACAACTGGAACATGGTGTGATGACCTCTACCTATCGTGCTCTGTCTTCCAGCTGCCTGGGTAGAACGGAAGTAAGAAGTTGCTTTGTTGTGTTTTGTTCTGAAGAGGAATTCCTCCAAACCTTTTTATTTACCCAACATACACAGACCATTACACATATGGCAGGCACTCAATAAATACTTGCTGAATGATTGAACGAGAAGAGCACTGCTTGTGCAGACTAGTAAGCGGTTTCTTTGGTTGGCCACCCCCCTCCCCACCCTCCCCCACCGCCAATAGTTCAAACGGAGCACACAGCACACAAAAAGAAGGTGATGACTGATTTTATGGCCTTGTGCTTGGGACTGGACACCAGGATTGGATACAGTCCTGGCCTTTCTGATAGGAGAGGAACACCCGATCCCGAGAGAACCCACAGAGACTAAGGTCTTGATGGGTTGGAACGTGCCAGACAGGAAGGCAGGGCAGGAGACACAGAACAATGGAGACCAACTAAGGAGACACGAACACATCCACAAATATCCTGACTCGACCCAGTGACCTCCACGTTTCATGAAAGGGGGAACTGAAGTTTCAAGAGCTGAAAGGATTGGAGAGAGTGCTAAAGGCCCTCAGCGGTATGCTAGCACACCATTTTTCAAACTCTTGTGACAACTATTTCTGTTGCTGTTATTATTTGCATGGAGTCGGTTCCACCTGCACACACCACAGAATGGGTGTGCACGGCCTGGGTGTGCATGACCCATACGGTCATTCCAGGCCGGAGCCCGTTGTTGTGGCTCCTGAGAAAGGTCCAGAGTGCATGAGACAAAGCCTTTCCATCTCGCTTCTAAGGAGCATTCTGGCTATACTTTTCCCAAGACAGGTTGTGTTCTTTCTCTGACAGTTCATGGTAATCCACATCATTTTCTCGAAGAGCATCATCTAAAATGCATCCATTCTGTGATGCCTCCCCCCACCAACTTAAAAAAGTAAAATAAAATGCATCCATTCTACTTTGGGCTTTCTTATGTGGTCTTCCAGTTTGTAGTTGATGTATAGTTCTTGGCCAAACTATTTTATTTATTTATTTTTTTAAGCGAGATGACAGAATACAATAGGAAAGGGAAATGTTAGCGTGTACTTTCTTTGTTAAGAATAAGTATTACTAAAAAAAGAATAAGCATGATGTAATTTTTTTAAAGTTTTGTGTACATCGTGTGCATTGGATAAAGAAATGTAAACATATTTTACCCTAGGAATTGAGTTGTTCAAAGTGTGGAAAAGATGTGGACGAGTGCATGCTCTGATCATGCCCGCTATATTCAAGAGAGGGCGGGCCACAGCTCTGACATCGTGTGCAATGAGCAGCCAGCCAGTCAATCGCCTGGAGAGAGTTTTCAAAATACCAATGCTTGAGCCTCACTCCCCAAGTCCTGAAGGTCAGGAATTACCAGGGACTGGACTATGTAACCTCAAAATAGTCTTATGGATCAACCTAGTTAGGCCCTGTTCCTCATGTAATTATCCTCCATTACATAATCTAATGATCCTGTATGCTGTGCATCTGAACCTCGATAACCTTAGTGAGGCGGGATTAGGGAAAGGCATATTCGTCAGGCAGCATGTCCCTTACAGCATTATCCTGACTCCATCTCTTGTGTCTTGATTCAATCTCTTCTGAGATATAAAGATTGAACAAGGAAGCAGGAATCAGAGGGACCTTCTACCCGCAAGAGAAAAGTCATCCCCTGTGGTATTTCTATTATAGCTCCAGATCACTAGCATAGGATTCAAGCTCAGATTTTTGATATTAAAAGAAAATCCAAGGAAATTCTTATTTGACAGTTCTGTTCTGGGGCCGGACCTCCTGCTAACATAGAAAATCAGCAGAAAGCCACCCTCAGTGAGGTTCCGTCTTCAAGTATTATAAGTGTCAAGAGAGCAATCTCAAGTCTGAGCTAAGAGCTCCTGGAGAGGGAGGTGCTGTGAGGTGTTTGCATAAAGATTGTAACATTGGTAAATGGGGACACCCTTGACCAGGGGAGTGGGGGGTGGGGGTTTGTGTAGAGGGCGTACAATCTCTTCCCATTCTCCCTCCATTCTCTAGCTTGTCTTGCATTCTTTCCCCAAATCAGAACTTTTTCAAACGCTGTGGGACATGGGGGTAAATTGTTTAAAATTGGGACTGTCCCACCAAAATCGGGACGTCTTGTCACTTTATGTTTGCATCAAGCAGCACTCAAGATATTGACAAAAACCCGAGGTCTCCTGAGGAGTCAGAGAAGCCAGTGGGAAAAGAAAGGAGGAAGGTTGAAAACCTTCTTTAGAAGCCAGCATTGCCCTGATTTCATAGGCGAGGCCATCACCAGAACAGAGACACGCAGCCCAGCATCTCTTAGGAATATGCATGTGGAAATCCTCCACAAAACGCTGCAAGCTGTGTCCAGTGACACATAGAAAGAATGACACACTGTGACCAAGTGGGACTTGCTCCAAGAACGGAAGAAAACATAAATTAATGTGATGCATGCTATCAATGGAACGAAAAACAAAAACACACAATCATTCTCAACAGAAACAGTCTTGCTGGATAAAAATAGTCAACACTCACCAAGGAAAGAACAGCCTTTCACGGCGAATGGTGCGGGGAAATTGGATGCTGTTGTGTTGGCCGTTGATGTGGGGTTGATTCTGTCTCTTGGCAGCGTTACTCTGTGCGAAGGAGAAAAGCAGAGTAAAAACAGAGAGGAAATCACTGGACAAAATAAGAACAGCTAGCAAGACAAACAAACCTCACCACTCACATCATACTTTATAGTGCGAGGTTGAGTGTTTGACCCTTCTAAACTTAGAAATGAGTGCGAGCTCTTGCTACGTCTCATCAGCATTGCCCTGGAAGTCCTAAATAGATGCAGGTGTGGGTGATTAGGGAAGAAGCAGAACTCACCCTACTCACCTGGGACACAGCCTTACAGAGAGGCAACCCTTAAGAAACCTTCACAAAACTATTCAAATGCATGAACTAGAGTGGCAAGGTCACAGAACACAGAATTGGCATACCAACACTCGTCCTATTTCTATACACCGGCAAAAGCAATCTGAAACCCAGGTCAGAAAACAATTCCATTTAGAAAAGTACCTCCAGGAATAAAATTGTTAGGATCATAGCTAACCCACAGGAGGACAAAGTTGATGGTCTGCAAGGTTGCAAATCATGGTTGGAAAAGGTGAAAGGAGATCTAAATAATGGAAAAGCTTCCCATGTGCATGCACAGAAAGATGAACTTAAGATGGCAATACCCACAAATTGATCTACAGATTCAATATCAGGCAGATGAAGATGCCAGCTGGCTTCTTTGTAGAAACTGACAAACTTGTTCTAAAATGTATATGGAAATGCATGGAATTCAAGATAGGCAAAACTATCTTGACAATGAAGAATAAACTTGGAGGACTCAAACTTCCAAATTTCAAAAATTAGCACCAAGCAACAAGTCATCACGCTACCGTGGTACTGGCTCAAAGATAGACTTATAGTTCGATGGACTAGAATTTAAGGGTCCAGAAATACACCTCTGTGAGTCTTGAAATACGCTGAATAGATATTTGACAAGAGTGCCTAGGCCACTTACTGACAAAGAATGGTCTTTTTCAGCAAATGGTGCTGGGAACTTGGGTGCCGTTGACAAGGAGTGGATTCTGACCATTGGCAGTACCACTTTGTGCGAAGTAGAATTGTCATCCCTCGGGGGTTTTTTAAGGCTTTGGCTTCTCAGAAGCAAAACTTCAGGCCTATCTTCCAAGGCATCTCTGGGAGGCATTGAACTGGCAACCTTGAATTCAGCTAGTCATTAAGCTCTTAACCACACTCTAGATAGACGCTGGCAAAAGAGTGATCTTAAACCCTTACCTCACACCATACACAAAAATTCACTCCAAGTGGATCATAGAACTGGGGAAAAGGGATGAAAGGGCAATGAGATTGTTTTTGTGTACTGCTGAAAGGCCCCGATGAAGCTTTTAGAAGGAAATGAGAGTAGTCCACGTGAAAATGCCTCTTTGATTTCCAGATGAAAGATTTAATGCATGGATCACCAGAGACTCGGAAATAGTCAATCCTCTATCTCTCTCATTGTTATCGAGTCAATACTGACTCACAGAGAGCCCCTGTGGGTTTCCTAGACTCTAGCTGTTTACTGGAGAAGAACGCCCAGTTTTTCTCCTTTGGACCTGCTGGCGATTTGGAATTGCAGACCAGGTAAATCGCAGCCCCACACATAAACGCTACATCGTCCAGTGGGCCCTTGCTCACTCTGAGAAAAGGCTGTACTGTGCTCTATTGTACACTGGACATTCTTTTCTTTAAAAAGAAATTCTATCCTGGCAGATAAGGGCTCCAGAAGTTAACACCGGGGTTTGGGGAGTTGATTCTTTCTTGATTACAATGCCACACGTTGCTGGATCGATATAGTCTGCATTTGGAATCCACCCTGGTCATTACGGCAGAAA
The DNA here is from genome assembly GCA_004026705.1 of Nesogale talazaci. Taxonomy (NCBI): domain Eukaryota; kingdom Metazoa; phylum Chordata; class Mammalia; order Afrosoricida; family Tenrecidae; genus Nesogale; species Nesogale talazaci. Next base: position 12,475 of record PVJH01032103.1, on the reverse strand, counting down.
TTGCTGGAGTGCTACGCCAGTCACCTGTGTTCATTATCAGGCTTCTCCCAGCACGTGTGTGGTGCCTGGCTCACCCTCCACCGTCCCCATGCTCTGTGGGATTGGATCGATAACCACAAGGCTTAAATAACCCAACCTTGAACAGGCACCTCTGTCTCTCCCAGGTAACTGGTTACAGGTGTGCATGTCTGTGCTGATGGGAAGGGCAGACTATTTGGAACATATTCTTATTTTCTGTTAGTGGCGTCCAAGGAGTGAGAGGTGAAATTCTTTATTAACCCAGAAGAGTTCCCCCATGGGAATGCAGCATTGGTTTTATGAAACACAAAACCTCCCTCTTGTAGACAGCGTTATTGTTGGATGCTTGTTGGTGAGATGAGAAACTTGCCAATGAACGAGGCTGTGTTTAAGATGAGAGTGACAATTTGCTACTGTTCCAGTCCAGCCAACAAAAGTAATAACGTCAGCGTGTGAGCATGTGTTTCCTTTAAACCACCTTCTGAATGAATTTCACCTGAAGCACCATGTGGAGCAAGGGGAACAGTTTACACCCATCAGCTTTAACGCATCTTGAGCTGAGTGCAATTCACTCCACCTGGCTGAGGACGCCATAAGAGTCCTTGGATCTTTTCCTGAACACACAACCACAGCCTTCATAATTCACTCCTTTTTACAGCAGTAGCACTGAACTTCTAAATTCGGCCTCTGACATTTCCCTACAGTTCATCGAGCTGTCGCAGAAAGTTGACCCCACATTGTTCTTAAGAGGACCTCTAGAGTGCAGTACAAAGGCGAAGAGAATCATCTGTGATCCTGAGGCCTGCATTTGAGTCCCAGTTCTGCCCGTTCAATAACCAAGAGTTTGGGGTGGGGGTGGGATATTCTGACCGTCTGCAAGCTGCAGGCCCCTCATTGGGAACAGAAAACATCTTCCTTGGCAAGATGCTTGTGAGGATGAAGTGAGATGGGGGCTATAAGAGATGACTTCTGGCCGTAGCTTTGTGTTAGTCTGGGATGACTACAGAAACAAATCCAGAGACATTTATATATATGCGTAAGACAGGACTTTATTTCAAGAGGCAATTATGCATCAATAAAACACCCCAACAATGATGCTGAATGCAGGAAGATCACCGGCTGGTGGGTAGAAAGTCTTGTGGATCCAGATGAACTGTGGAAATATCAGAGGCTGAATTTAGAAGTTTGGTGCTACAGAACAGTAGAAGCATCTTCATGGGGCCTCTCCAGCTCCTGCTCCTACGTGTGTCTCCTCAGCAGGAAAGGGATGGCTGAGAGAGTGTGTACTCCACTTCTAGGGAGGAAGCTAGGAAGTTCCCAGGATGCTTCTGGTGGGTGTGACCTTGTGATCTGATTGACAGGCTCATCTCCACCCCTACATCCTATCTATCAAGTTGACGTGAAATTATGTGACTACCACAGGCTTCCGAACCATTGTCCCAGCCTTTTGCCATCCTTTCTAAGATGACAATCTTGCCTAGGATCTCTGTTTTCTATTGCCATTAATTATGTTGCAGTGCAACGATCCGACCTTAGCCTAGGTAACACAGAAGATTAGAACCATAATCCAAGTATGTCAGACAGGATTCTCTTAGAGATACAAAACCATGACACTAGCAATTCTCTCTATCTATTTATATAGATAGAAAGATATATAAGATAAGAAATAAACAGTTAACTAATCTATAAAGCAGCACAAATGACTCGGTGCAACTCACTTGCGAGAGACAGCGAGTAGACTGGCGGTCCTTGGAGTCTTGAGAGGCGCCGAGTAGTCCTCTGCAGAGCAATTCAGGATATCCGGCACAAGCAGCAAACAGCAAAGCAGGTCACCAACAGTCAGCCAGATGACAGAGTCCCACAGTCCCCAGCTCAAGTGATGTCTATGTCAGGAGCGTGGTGAAGCAGGGCTCCAAGGACCCTCAACTCACAGCTACATAGTCCATGAGTAGTTGTCCCACGGGTAGTGTTGCTTGGAGGTCGAGGCACAGGACAAGTGAGACAGCCGGCTGGTCTGAAGATCCGACAGCAAGAGAGCAAGGGTGGAGCTTGCCAAGCCTTTTCTCTCCGCCCTTCAATTGCCCGCGTGTGTTCATTGGCCATGTTGTCACAACAGGTCTACCTATCGTCTGTGGCCACGTTGGCACCACAGGCGTACCTATCACACCAAGGCAAGAGAATCTACTTCTTTTCCTGGACACTCGAGTTCTGTGCTTGGGTGCTCAGATCTATTATCACCAGACCCGACACCGGACCTGTGTTGATGGGACCCAGAGAAGGCACACAGCGGATAAAAGTATCCGTGGTTCCAGTGTCTTCCAGGAGAGCCAAGCATCCTTCTCATCTTTCACTTGGGGTTGGGAATTCCACCCATTTAGGAACTCCAGGAATTCCAGGTTTGATTAGTTGCTGAGGCTGACTGCTAATTCACGGAAGATGGGCACAGGGCAGGAATGGATCTCTAACGAGCAGATCAATGCATTGGCTCTTGACCTAAGAAAAAAAAATCCCATTTTAATTTGATGACCCTTGAGCCCAAACAAAGGATGATAGGTGTCCTTTTGAGATGTTCTTCTCTCTCAAGTTGCCGGAGAACACTTGAGAAGGCTAAAGCTTGAATGGCAAGATTGAGTCATCTGGCAGCACCAGGTACACAGTTACATGCATTCGATCGGTTTCTCTCAACATGGTCTTGGCCTCTGCTTTGTGTTGGGCACTGTGCCAAGTGCTTTCACTACGTTGTCATTCAGTCCCTGCAGTTGGAAGGAGGAAGATGTATTGTTATCAGCATGCCCCATAGAGGGAGGTTTCCAGAAAAGACACTTGCCCAAGGACACTCTCGTAAGAGTTAGTGCTAGGAGTCAGATTCAGGCGGTCTCGAGGTTCCCCTTCCTCTCCTCCCCCCAACTACAAAAGCCCACTGCTCAGACTATGTTAACCTAATACAGCCACCCTCTGACTTCAGTGACCCCTGGACTCCAATTTGAGTTGTGGCGCTTCTGAACCTCCCCAGGCACCTGTCAACTACCCATTTATAAAGCTACTAATTAAAACGGTGCCTTCTTTGCCTGAGCTCATTCATGCTATGCTGATTTAATTAAACTCTCTGTTTAATTAAATCTCTCCCTCCCTCGTGTATCTTCCCACAAAGAGAATCACACAGCCACAGACCATTAGGGCTGGGAGGGACTTTCAGAACCACAGGACCCATGTGCATCCTTCTATGGATCAACAAAATGAGACGCAGTGAAGCTAACTCTGTTGGGGGGGGGAGGGGTTCCCCATAGCGTGACATTCAGCAAACATCTCTGGAGTGCCAGTGAGGCCCACACATTTCAAGTCACAGGCGGAGTCAAGATTCATTCGCTAATTCATCCCACTCTGTGCTGCAGCAGTTCCAAAAACACTGAGTGTGGTTTTCCCCTCAATCAAGATGTTAACCCTTCCCCCTGATAATGCAACCTCCATGGTGCCTGGCGTCCAATTTCTTGGGTCCAATTTCCTGTCACCCCTTGTCATCACGTGAAGACTTCTATCCCCAGAGATAGCTTGGGCTGTAACTGGATCACTCTTGCCCCACACTCTCTGCCACATGGAGATCCCGAAGGTCAGGTCCTGGTGGAGTGTACCACCGATGCCTGGTCGCCATGAGGCCTCGCTGGAGGCTCATGCCCCAGTTAACTCTTTATGGCATTTCCAAACTCATTTGGCAACTTGGTCAAACCATGAAGTGCAGTTAAGAAATTGAAGAATAGATCCAGATCCCAGCTCCCTTCTTCCAAGCAGGGGAGGGAACATCCAGCTGTTGGGGTGTATAAGGTTTTCAAAATCTTCAGTACTGGCGAAGATGGCACACCTTATCAAAAAGAAGCAGGGTCAGCCATCACATTAAGAAGGAAAAGGAAGGGAGGTGAGGCGGGAATGGAGGAATTGAGTAGCAGACACATCACCCAAACCAGTGCACAAGAGATCCGAGTCAAAATGCCTCAGTGGAGGACAGCAAGTGTGGCTGCCAATTTCAGCACAGAGGGTGTGTGGCCATCTCTGTCATACAGCTTCTCTTCAGCTGAGCCCAAACTCTGCTGTGCATCTATCAGCCACATTCACTAGTCCTTGTGCCTCAGAAACCAAACGAACCCAGATAGAAATCTTTAGTGTTCTGCAGAATCTTGGTTCTCATGCCTTCCTGATCCAGTGGAATGTGGCCTTGTTAATAAGTGTTAACAGGATGGCTTGAACCACTCCTAGATATGGTTTCACTAAGGATCTGAAGTGGCTTTCAGACAACTCAGCCCATGGGCTTGTGGACTTTCCCAATTTCTGAAAGTCACAATAAGCTTCAACTCCAGTCGATCACTACCCTCTAGGGTCTGAGGGCAGGAAGAAAGAGACATGGGAAGTCCTCCCATCTAATACATGTGAGACACTGGGGAAATACAGATGACATAATTCTTTCTGCCCATGAACTCAGTAGGAGCATGACTTCCTTCAGGAATAAAAAAACAAACACACCACTGTTGAGTCCATTTCAACTCACAATGTCTGGACACTGGGGGTTTCAAGGCTGTAAACCCTTATGGTCGCAGAAAGCTTCCATTTTCTGTCACTGAGAAGCTAGTGGGTTTGAACTGGCAACCCTGTGGTTAACAGGTCAAGGCTCACCTGACAGTGCCACTGGGTCTCTTTCTATGGAAAAACCATAAGGTAACGGACCTCGTGTATGAGGTGGAGCAATGAGCTAGGTCTGTGAACTCTGGCTTGGCCTGCAGTGGTTTAGTTCTTGGACCCCCCACACAATAAATGGCGCAAAGCAAAGACAATTGATGCCAGCCTCTCTACAGCTTCAGGTTTCTCATCTGCAAAATGGGATGGGTCATAGCAGCACCCATTGGGCTACCATCAGTGTAGAATAGTGGAGCTTTTTTTAAGAGTCTGGCACACGACATGGCCCAAGGTAAGAGTTCCATAGATCATATCCATTGTTCATTAGGAAGTGGTAATTCATGGAAAGTAATGAACATTCCATTGAAAGAAGCAGAGGAAGGAAAGAAGAGGAGGAAGGGTGGAAAGAGAGAACAAAAGAACCAAGGGAAGATGGCGCCTGCTCTTCACATTGTTCCATAAAGAAATAGAAACAACAAAACAAGCCCAACTTAAGTAGAATCCAACTTCTAGTGCCCCTGCAGGGTTTCTGAGACTTTCTGGTCCATCTTTACTGGCGCATATAGTTTGAGAAAAAGTAAACCCAAAAAGTGATGAGTAGGTTGTGGGGTTGCTAATTACCGGGTCAGTGGTTCCAAGCCACCAGCTTCTCAGGAGGAGAGATAGAATGCTGTCTGTTACCACGGAGGTTCACGGCCTAGGCAACTGTAGGGACTAATTCCCTCCTGTCCTATAGGCTCATCATGAGTAGGGTGTACCTTGTCAGCAGTGGGATTTGGGAAGTGAGAAAGAACTGTTTTCTCTTTGTTGTTAGCAGCTCATGGGGGCTCCTTCAGCCCTGCCGCGTGCTGAGAGCGGTGGCCCTTTGAATACCACCCACCTCTTTCCAACTTCCCCTCCTCCACAGTCAGGAACATGTTGGCAGTGATGACTGGTTTTTTGGTTTTTTTAAATTTTAATAAATGATTTTACTGGGGACTCTGATAGCTGGTATGGCAATCCATAGATAGCGTCACTTAGATCAAGCACATTTGTACACACTTTGCCATCACCATTTCCAAAGCATTTCCTTTCTACTTCAGCCTTTGGAATCAGCTCCTCTTTTTTACCCCCTCCCTCCTACCATTGTGAACCCTTGATAATTTATAAATTATTTTTATTTTCATACTTCACTATTATCTGATTGTTATTTTTCAAAAGGTCCTAGAAAAGTGTTCAGGGCATAAGGTCAGGATGCAGCATTCTACTGGCTCGCCAGGGGAGCAGACATACCATGCCACCGTGCAGTCCATGCAGTCTCTCTCTCTCTTTCTCTCTCTCTCTTTCTGCCAGATACTGAGATCCAATTCTCGCCAGCAAGTCCAGACCTGAGCACGTTCTGCAAAGATTTATTGAACTTTTCTTGTGTGGCAAGCTCACTTCTGGAGATCAATAGAGCCCCCTGCCCTCATGGTTAAGAAAGCAAGAGCAACAGCAAGTGAGAAGGCAAATCTAGGACCCAGTCAGCCAATAGAGAGGCCCTCACTATGAGATAAAAACAGGTGCTTTTGGAGTAAGGGAGCTGCTTAACCCATGGGATGCCCTGAAGGCTTCGTTGCCTACACCCTTCAAAGGCTCCATCCCAGCCAGAGTCAAAGCCACGGTCGAGTAAGGGCCAGGGAAGCACAGCCACATTTCCATATTGCATTGGGTTCTCTCTTCCAATTCTCAGGAAAGAAGCCATCTAGGAGGAATCCAGTGCTTAAGTGTGGTAGTCACATGATTGCCTATCAACTTGAGGCACAGGACCAGGCAGTATTTGGGGCTAATGTTTCATTCTTTTGAGCACAGAATCTCTGTGAGTTGGGAGTGACTCAATGGCACATAACAATAACAACGTTTAGGACAAGACCCATTAACCACAATACGCATCCCCTCCCAGGCCTGGAGAGCTGCGTGTGTTCCTTTGGGGGTGGGGATATGCTGAGCATAAGATCACATTGATGCCACTGGGACAGCCAGTCTCTGCTATGGCCCCCTTGCCCCACATCTCTGCTTCAATCCTAACTTCTCTCCAAATCATTGCAATCCAGGCCACCTCTTCAAAGGCCCCTGAGATCACTTCACTTCCCTCTAGTGGATTCTAACTCTGAGAGTCCTTTTAGGACAAGGCAGAACTGTCCCCTGTGGGTTCCTTTCCACTCTTTATGGAAGGAGAAAGCCCTATCTTTTGCCTGAGAGGCTGGTGGTTTGAACAGCTGACCTCTGGGTTAGCAAGCAGCTCAAGGTGTAACATCTAAGGGTCTCTCCTGCTTAGAAGAGTATACCTAATAAAACACCCAGCAATTCATTGATATTGACTGCATCTCTCCAGTGATGCCGCCTTTTCTGGCACCCTTTTCCAAATGGCATCACCAGTATCACACCAGCTTGTGGGCCCCTCCGCCAAATTCCCTCCCCTTCTCTCCTTCCCAGCCCTGGTGTTGCTGTTCGGCTGCCATCAGGTCTCTTCCAACCCATCTCAACCTTCCGCATGACAGAAAGAAACACTGCACCGTTGTCACCCCTGTCCCTGTGCTTGCGCTCATTGTTGTAGCCACTGTGTTGTGTCCTCCAATCCGAGGGGCCCACCCTCCGCATGGCTTGACAATGTTCTCCTCCTATTTATTAGACCTTCCATATCTGACATGATGCCTAAGCTCGGCATAGGGTTTTCAGTGGCTACGTCCCCCTAAGTGGGCAGCTGGTTTTCTCTGTTGTGTGTTCTTCTTCAGGAAGCTCTCCTGAGACCTGCTCAGTCTGGGTGACCCTACTGGCATGTGCAATACCAGGAACACAGCTTCCCGCTCAAAACACCACACCAGCCACCCAGAATGACACACCAACAGACCAGTGGTGGGGCTACCCTGAGCACCATGAATAACCTCTGTGTGTTTTAGTCCGGGTAGGCTAGAGAGACAAATTCATAAGGACATATATTATATAAGAGAGAGGTCTATATACAAGAAGAATGGAACATTGAGAAAGCATCTCAACCCAGTCCAGTCCAAGGGCGTAAATCCAATATTAGTGCATATGCCCAATACCAATCCATAAATCCTCTTCAGACTCACAACGTATACTAGGACAGTCACAGGCCAGTGGATACAGAGTCTTGTGTATCCAGTGATGATAGAAGCATGTTGGTGCTGGCAGGGGTCTCCTGGTGGCTCCTTCAGTTTCCAGGGTCTATCACCAGCTGCAATGTCTCACAGGGAGTCAGCCTTGTGTCTTGTCAGTAGTGCGTCTCCAAGGGACTGAGAAGTGAGTCTCTCACCTCCCAGGGGGAAATACGGCCAGACTTCCCAGAATTCTCAAGAGAAGGCCATGCCCACACAGAGGATTCATTGACTATCTCCAGATTGATAGGCTAGACTCCACACCTACACTCTTAATCCTCAAATTGACACCAGATTAAGTGACTGCCACACTGTGCTTTCTAAACTTCAGGTTAGTTCATCCACGGGAGATCATACAGTATCTTTTGGCACACCAGAACATAATTTCTCTTTATGGCTGGTGCTCCCACAGGTTATTCTTCAACTAAAGACACCTGCCTTAAGGAAACCCAAGGAACTCCACACCCTAGGAAGGAACCACGTTACAGGTTGCCCGACACAACCTTGATGAGCACACAACCCTACTGCACACATGTTTCCTTTCAAATGAACTGTGAGTTCTGCCATCAATCCACCTCTTAAATATCAATCGGATCCACCTCTCTCGTATAAATCTGCACAAATAGAAGTCCTATTCATTCCCCCCCCCATGCCTGGAGGGGTTGGCACGTGACCTAGGAGGCCACTGGTGCAGCCCATGAACAAAAGACCTTCCTTTGTGGGACCATAGCATTAAAAAAAGGAACCGAGACAAACAAGTATTGTTCATGTTCATGCTGCTGTGATAATGTGCTTTATACCCGGAGTCTGGACCTGAAGTTCTCATGTAAGCTAAATGTTAGCAAAAGAAATTCTCCTGTAAATACAGTGAGGGAAATTGGCTATTTCTAGGAACCCACACCAGACATCCCTTTTGCAAAGTAAATAAATATTTTGTAATTAAATTAGCTCTGCACAAATCCATCTATTTTTTAAGCTCCTACAATGCGTTTTCTAAATGCTCACCGCTCCAGCGGCGCCAACAGCCAAGATACTCAGAAAACCTCAAATTCTATTCCGTGATCACTCAGAATCTAATTATTTCATTGTGTACCTCCCTGGAAGTAGAACTGGAAGAAATGGCTCTCGTAAACATCTGGAAAGAACTATTTTTTCCCCATTACAACAGATACAATGAGTCAGTTTTTGTTTTTGCTTTGTGGAAGATAGGTTGCAGTCAGAGGCCGAGACAAACAGCGTTCCAACCATCCGAAGCATGGAGAAGGCAGGTATAAGCACATTTTCCAGACACTGGCCCCGATCCCCCACTTCCGGGCTTTTGTTTATGCTATTCCACCCTTCAGAAATACTCGTTCAAGATGAATCCTTCCTGCCCAGACGTGCGTGTGACTCCAGCCTATGCAGATGAATACGTGCATGTGTGCATTCTCAATCTCTCTCTCTCTCTCTCTCTCTCTCACATACACACACACACACACACACACACACACACACAAGCATGCTATCCTGCCCATTTCAGATCCAGCTGAGATTGCAGGCTCTTTCTTACGTGTGTCCCTGCAGCATCAAGTCATATTTTGGCCAAGGGCCGGTGCCCAATAAATGTTTGCTTGTTGGTTGAGCCGCACCATCAAGCACCCTCCCCTAGCTGGAATGGAACCTCCCTGCTGCTTTCTGAAGCCATTCTCTTTCAAATGCAAAACAGATAGTCAAATCATTGATAAAAATTAGCCAGAGAGACACTCAAGAAGAGAAACACAAAGCCTCTTCCAGGTAGTCAGCACCAACTGAGAAAAAGCACAATGTTCTTGGAGCTCTTGATGAAAGTGGTCCCCCAATGCCCCAATGCCTCTGGCCCTCCCTCTCACTGTAAATAGCAGCCCCCCACACATTCCTCAGGGGGAGAAGGGACCAGAGCGGTATTTCTGGCACATACTACGGATGATCGGCTAATAAAAGCTTGGACTCCCTGAAAAAAAAAATAGCCAGAGATTCTGCCATACCATGTCCATGCCACCGGCTGTGGGGTGAAGCACATCCAGGTTCTTAGCCAATAGTTTGCCAGAGAGCCCACCATGAGGTAAGCAGGTGTCACCGGAGGGGGTCACAACCTGAGGGACTTGAGCACTGGTTAGTCTGTTTGTCTCTCCACTTCTGCTCCTGCTGTTTAGAGATTGTTCTCCGAAGTCCTGTAGAACCCAGCTTGCTGGAACTTTGGAAGAGCCGCCTAAAAGTGAGGTGTGTAGCCCTCGGTGACCATGGCGTAGGTCCCCAGTTTTGAGTTCTGGCTGAGTCCACTCCAATTCAGTGACTGCGCGTGACAGATGAGAGCCACGCCATCGGGTGATCTAGACTGCGGTCATGACAGAAAGCAAGACCCAAGGTCTTTCCCTGAGGGGGCTCTTGAGAGGGTTGGAACTCGGCTGAAGACACTGCTCTAGCAGTGGGGAGGGTTTCGTCCTCCCTCCCGAGAGTCCCCCAGCAACCCAGGGAGGTCTGCAGAGCGGGGACATCCCAGTTCTCGCGTTCCTTGATATGAGTTATGCTGTGGTGGCTGTTGTCCCGCTCAGTGCCTTACGCTGCCACACTTCTGGAATAGGACACGACCTAGCCTGGAGGTACAGTTCACAGAGAGAAACTCAGCCCTCTCAAGTCCATCACAGCTCATGGGGATCCGCCAAGCAGGGCAGCACTGCCCCCGTGGGGCTTCCCAGGCTGCCATGGCAACGGAGGCAGATGGCCACCTCACTCTCCTGCTGGCTTCCAACCTCTGACCTTCCAGCAGGCAGCCGAGTGCTGGACCGCTGTGCCACTAGGGCTCTTTACCTACCTCAAAGGCAGGATCGATACCTTCTCTTTCTTAGCGATGTTCAGAGGTTGTTTTTACTCGCCATGGCGTCTTTGCCTTCTCCAGAAGTGACTAAGGGTTCCCAGTGCCATTTTGAACTCTGAGAAGCAAACCCATTTGGAGCTTTGCCGTCCATTCCAGCTATTATTGGTATGAATGTTAAAATACCCAGCCTGGGGCAGCTTTTTCAAGTTACTTCTGAATCACTGGGGGCAAGTCCCTTCTTGTCTTGGGTAGCTTCCTGGGTTTTTGTTTTGAAGAGCTGCCCCAGGCTCACCTGGTTCATTTCCTCCCAGAACTGGAATCTGCCATCCTGCCAAGAAATGTTGATTCTTTCTAGCAGGGTCACAGCCTAGGGATTAGGTGCACTCACAACTACTGGTTTGGTCATTGACTCTAGGTCTTTCGAGTGGACGCAAACTAAAACTACATTCTGTTTATCACTGATCTATCTTTCAATCTACTGGCTTTTATTGATGTATCTATTGTGTGTCTATCTGTCATCTAACTATAAAATTCTGGGATACAGATGAGAGCTGATCCCTGCCATTAAGCCTTTAATCAGAGACTGTGGGTGAGTCCGTGCCTATGATCCTCACTTAGCCTGACTTTAGCACACCACAAGGAGACTTGCTGGGGTACTGGTTATGCATTGGGCTACAATCCCCATGGTCGGCAGTTTGAAACCATCAGGAGTCCCAAAGACGCAAGAGTGGGCTTTCCACTCCGCCTACAGTCACAGTCTTGGAAACCCACTGGGAGTCGCTAAAAGTCACCACTGACTCCACAGCAGTGAGTCTGTATTTTGGTTTTTTATCACATTCGGAAGCCCTGGTGGCACAGTGGTTACCCCTTGCGCTGTTAACTGCAAAGTCAGCAGTTCAAAACCACCAGCCGTACCTCAGGAGGAAGATGAGGCTCTCTAAAGGTGAGTCCTGTCTAAAGCTTCAGCCGCGGAAACTCACAGGGGCGGTTCTATCCTATCCTAGAGGGTCGCTCTGAGTTGAAATGAACTCAATGACAGTGCGTTTGCTTTCCTGGTTTTTTGCACAAGTGCTTTAAAAACTGTACATGCTACCAGTGAAGGGGAGTGTGAGATAAAAATGTGTTGTTAATTGGGGTCCATGCAACCATATCAAAATGAAGGCCAACTTGCCTGAAGGTCATGGGCAAGTCGGAGTTGCACGTTGTTCATAGCCCAGGGCTCCCCTGTGCTAATTCAAGATCAGACCTTTACCACAGGATTTTATTTTGAAAGCCCTGGATTTTATACCTGCCTTTCCTTGTCCTGTGCCACAAATTCCAGTTCTTAGTGTGGTAAAATGAACTATTTAACATGACCTTTCTAGCTATAGTCTTTGTGGCTTCCATCCGATGGCTGGGTGGGACTATATAAGTGAGGTATTTGGACTCACCAAGAAGGTTGCGTCACTTGCTAATCCTGTTTTTTTTAAAAGCACATGGCACTCTTAGGGGGGTGGGGAGAGGGTGTGCATCATCAAAAGAGTAATATGGAACCCTAACAAGTGGATTGGTCAGCTTCTCCATCCCACTAAGCTTAAAGAGGGTTCATCCCAAAACAGAGGGGTGCTTTACTACCACCAAGGAAGAAAGGTTAGAAGTACAGCATGGTCTTTGTGTTGGGATCCCCCAGATCCAGGAGACAGAGAGGAAGAAAGGCTCCTAGATCCAGGAAATAGTGAGGAAGGGAACATCCTGGACCCAGGAGACAGAGAGGAAGAAAGGCTCCTAGATCCAGGAAATAGTGAGGAAGGGAACATCCTAGACCCAGGAGACAGGGAAGAAGAAA
>PVJH01032102.1:0-23150 GCA_004026705.1 Nesogale talazaci | reverse complement strand
AGGTAAGAGTATCTGTGTGGCATCAACATTTAAGAAACTGACAACTGGCCAGAAGGCTGATGGTTTAAATCAGAGTCTCTCAACCTGTGGGTCTTGACCCCTTTGGGGAGTCGAATGACCTTCTTTAGGGGTTGCCCGATTCATAACAGCAGCAAGATCACAGTTATGAAGTAGCACCAAAAATAATTTTATTGGGGGGGGGGTGTCACCACAGCATGAGAAACTGTATTAAAGTGGTGCTGCAGTGGGAAGGTTGATAACCACTGGTTTAAACCTACACGAAAGCACCCTCCAAAAACACTCATGAGGTTTGCCTCTGTAAAACCAGTTTTCAGAGTGCTGAGAATCACAATTCTGCTTTAACACAGGTGAGATTGTGAACTTCTAATCCAGAGTAGTTTGCGACATCATGTCTGCCTCTGGAATAGTTTATGACTTTTCAGGAAATAAAAGTTGTTAACAGAGAGGAGATGAAGATTGGTAATTGGGTTATGAAAAGTGTTAGAGCAAAAATCCAGAGCCTTGGTGATGATGCCTGCTCAACTGCTAATGAAAAGCTGGTCATCAAACTTATCAGTGGCTCTGTGCAGGGAAGAAAGACCTGGCTAACTGCTTGCTGAAAGGTTATAATAAAGAAAACCCTACAAAGTAGTTACTTTGTCACATGGGATTGATATGAGTGAAAATCTACGTGACAATACCCAACCATTGGGAAAAGCTGGAGGAATCCAATTGTGAGTGTGGCTGGAAAGAAAGGCCTCACTGTGGGCACACTCTTGTTTAGTGCCTTGAACTCGATTGGGACTCACTGTGTCCCACAGAAGATAAAAAGCCTGCTCAGTCCTGGGCCATCCTGACAGTGACTATGTTGAAACCCAAGGCTGCCACCATGGTGCCTCTGGAGTTTTCCCCTCTTTAGGGACAATTTCTCCTGAGAAGTCTTGGTGGCATTGTGTTCTGTATTGCTACAATGACAGCAGTACTGGCTGCAAACTACCTCTAAGGTCTGCAGTTTGAAACCACCAGGCACTCTGGGGTCAAAAGACGTGTTTTCTGTTCCTGTAGAGAATTCATCTCGGAGCACCACAAGGGCAGTTCTACACGATCCTAGGGTCACTCTCAGTCACCATTGACTCGATGGCAGGTAGTTTGAGTGGCTCCAGATCATGTGGTTCAAAGTCCATGAGAGGAAGCCTCTCGATCCTTCCCTTTCAGGACTATCCTGGCTCTACTTCTTCCCAGAAAGATGAACCTGCTCTGTTGGCTGTTGAGTTGAGATGCAGCAGTTTAATATGGCCCTTCTGACTGTCATCTGTTTTGCCCTGTATTATTAATTCTCCCCTCTTTGCCTGTGGTCACAGGTTCAGAATCCCTGGTGGTGTAGTGATTCTCAGTGGGGCTATGATCTGCATTGCAGGCAGTTGGAAAGCACAAGCAGCTCCTTGGGAGAAAGACTAGGCTTCTTACTCCCGTAAATGATTACCGTCTCGGAAACCCACAGGGGGCTTTCAGGACTCAGCTTTGACTGGATGGCACTGAATTGGAGTTTTTGAATGGCTAGTTTTAATGGGTTTTGAGTTTCTGTCTTCCCGCAGTGTGAACCAAGTCAACAGCTTGTTTCTGTTGACAACAAAATAACTACATCTCTTTCAAAGTCTCTTGTACATACAAGCCATCTCAGAAGCAGAGAAAGAGAATTCCAGAGACAATCAAGGAAGAGCTACCTTTGGAGCCCATTCAGAATTCCTGTCATAAGTGGTACAGGCAGCAAGAGACTATGCCACACTGAGATCAGAGGCTAAGTCTAGGAGACCATAAAACAGAACCGAGTCATGCCAAGGTAAAGGGACTGTGAGACAAAGTGACAAATAAGCTTCCTGGGCCACAGAGGCAGAAGCCGAGGGCCATGTGGTGGTGAGTTTCAGGACTAGAGAGTGAGAATTGGCTGCTGGCTGAGAAAAGAAGCTTCTGTGGACAAGTGACTAGATCCTTCTTGTTTACTGATGATGATTTGAGCTAACCAATAAACCTCCCTAATAAACTCACATAATGGAAAGTATTGTTTGTGAATTCCATCTGACAATTGCATTGAACTAGACACATAGTGCTGTCAGAAGAGTGGTGGGGAGAGCTATGACTCACCTCTGCCACGTGTCAATTGGCCTTGGCTACTGCGGAGATAAAGTCTTCTCCCTGTTGAAGCCAGCAGGAGGTAAGCAGATAGAGCCTCAGCACTGCTTTTCTTAATTGTCCGTGATGCTGTCAATGCTTTCTGTCAGCCCCATAATTCAAATAATTCCTTCAATCTTATTCAGTGCCCGCTTTCATCTGCATGAGAGGCCATTGAACACTACCATGCCATGGGACAGGCACCCCTTAGTCTTCAAAGTGACATCCTTGCCTTCAACACTTTAAAGGGGTCTTGGGCAGCAGATTTACCCAGTCCATGTGGCGTTTGAGCCCTTAACTACTGCTTCCATGAGCATTGATTGTGGTTCCAAGCAAGACAAATCCTTGACAGCTTCTTCAAACTTCTCTTATTTATCACGAGGTTATCCAACAGTAGAGAATGCTAGGAAGGTTTAATTTGGCCTTGTTCATAATTAGAATGTTATCTAAGACTAATAGCAATAGATGGTAAAAATATCCCCTTCTACTTTTTCAATTAAATACTGACCAGAACAATACTTGAAGTGTCATTTTTATGCTTAATTAGAATTATGTTTTGATTTTGTATTTTGGTCTACAAATCACTCATTGTATGTCTCTCTTCTGCCCCCACCCTTTATAGCCAGGATAATGAGAGAATTATGTAATTGCATTGTCCATTTCCTCATCTCTCACCCTCAGACATCATCCTACTCCTTTTGACTTCATTATCTTTTATTACATTCAATATACCTTCCTGATGTTACCAGCAATCTCAGGGTCACTAAATCTAGTGGATGGTTTTCATTATCTGACACAATTGACTACTTCTATATTCTTACATGCTGCTCTTGATTCAGCCTGATTAATAAACCTCATTTTGACATCCCAGATGTCTCAAAGGTACCCCAAAGTCTACTTTCCCCCAAACTGAATCCTTTATCTTATAGCCTGACACTGGATCTCATCCTGTATTCCATGTCTCAGTGAGCACCTTATTTATCACCTTTCCTTTAGTCTTATAATCCAGGAAGTTGGATTTTCCGAGTTTCTCCTCCATCCCACCTGTTCCTATCTTATCCACCATGGAATTCTGTCCACTCAAACTAGATAGTTATTTTTCTGATGTCAGTCCTGTAATCTTGCTCTCCACTGACACCCTATTACTCTATTGTAAGCCTGACCTGATTTCCTGTATCTTCTCTGCACTCATCCCAACCTGCTATCCACAATACCTTCAGCATGACCTTTATAAAACCCCAGAATACAGACACAATTCCTTAATCTGAACTTCAAACCAGATGCAGCCTGTTCTCTCCCTGGTCACATGACCCACCTCCATTCATTATCGCAGCCCACCTCCCCTCAGGATTCGTGTCCTTTTTTGTGTGGCCTTGCTAGAGAGGTTTGCACTCTGGATAGTTTTCTGCCTCGCCTTCACATGTTGAATTTGAGCATCAATTCTTTAGGAAACCTCCCTGGAGGAATTCTGTTAGATCAAACCATATGTTGTCCATCCATTTTACCTTGTGTTCACCACCCTCATATAGTCTCTCTTTGGTAAGCTCCAGGAGAAGGGAGGAGTTTCCTTAATGTTTGCTTTCCATTTTCACCTACCACAATGCTAAACACATTGGTACCTGCCTCCATCTCTTAATGCTGATACACAGAAATACCACAAGTGGATGGCATTAGCCAGAGCAGAACTTGATTTTCTCATAAGCTGGGAGGCCAGGAGCCCAAATGTAGGACATTGGCTTTAGAGCACAAACTTTTTTCCTCTGCCGTGAGGGAAGGGTCTAGTTAGTCTCTTTCAGCTTCTCTTGGTTCCTTGACTCTTCCTGTAGTCTGACAGTTGTTTTTCCTGATCTGTGCCCCCCTGCTTCCGTGTCCTTTGGAAGGACAAAGATTCCAAAGATTCTAAAGATACCTTTGGAATCTCTCAAAAGTAATAGACTTCAAACACACCTTATGCAGATGCAGCCTCCTTAGCATAATGAAGGTCCCCTTGTTCCCAAATCGGATTACATCTACAGGTATAGGAGTTAGGATCTTGTACACCTAACTGGAGAACATAATTCAACGCATAATAGTATTTGATGCGTATGCGTTGAATTAAGGAAACCAGTGAATAAAATGCTAACATTTTATTCTGATTTTACAATAAATTGTAAAACTGATTAGTTAGTAATTCAGAGATAGAGCTCATTTTTTAAAGTCTAGACACATTCAATTTTAGTAATTTTAAATGTACTTATACATTTTGAAGTAATTTCATGGGATATGTTTACCTATAATTTAATTGTAAATTTAGTTCACAGCAAATATTCCACTTTTTCTTCTCAACTTCTTCAGGCTTTTTAATGAAATTGTTAAATGACATTTTCATCAGCTAAGATTATAGATAGAAACAGAGCTTTAATTCAGTTTTTTAAACTCAACTTTGAGCTTACTAGAGAAATGCAATGAAATTTAATCCAAGTAATATACACATAAGGCGCTTAAGATGTGATTGTATCCTATCGAATTATTTCGCTCTACTGAAGTGCTATTATAATATATGTGTAGAGGCTTCTGTAACCTTGAATGGAAAATAAGATGTGGAAAGGAAGTGGAAACGTGCAACAAAGTCTTAGTAAGTTAGCGCCTCTAGTTGCTTCATATTTGTAGAAGTCAGTAATTTTGTGTTTATGCTTATAATCTAATGTTTTAGTCATAATCTCAAAACAGTACACAAAGCAACAAAATTAGATCTGAATAGGCTTTATTCAAATTATTATCAAAGAGTGTGAAATACATATTTATGAGAGACAGGGTCCCTGTAGGTGCAGTTGGTTATACTATATGCTGGGTTGCTATCCGAAAGATTAGCAGTTTGAACGCCCAGTCAGTGCATGGGAGAAAGAGGAGGTGGAGTCTGCTGCCATAGAGACTTGAGCAGTCCTCTCCATCCTGTAGGGCTTGGATGCCTTAGAATCTACATGCCATCAGTTGGTTAACAGTAGCAGTAATGAAAGGCAAATTTCATAGAATTCGAAATGGTCATGCTTATTTTTTTAATGCTTCTATAGTGGAATGTTTTCGCTCTTTGGTAATATACTGATTAGTCTGTAAGCAGGTGGAGTTCTTTGTTTTGTTTTTTCTCTACTCCTCTTTCCATTCTTGTAATTCTCCTTCTTTTACTCTTTTTGTGCAAAGTATCACGTATCTAATGCTTTTATTCCCTGCCAGCACTTAGTCTGTAGCCTTCTCTCTGTACCAAGCTTTCTGTACTTTTCCATCATACCCTATTATCCTAGCACTTTAATCAAAGAGCACTCATCAACCCCACTGCACATATATATCAACCCAAACCACATCCAAAGTCATCCCCATATTAAACGCCCAAGTTCACTGCTGCTGATCTGATTCTGACTCTTGGCAACCCTGTGTGACAGAGTAGAACTTCTGACCAGCATGTCCAAGGCCATACATCTTTGAGGAGGCAAACCGCCTCCTCTTTCTCCACACTGCAGCTCGTGCCTTCAAACCACTGACCTTCAGGTTTGGAACCCAGTGCTGAACTTATGACTCCTTGTTCCCGTACTACCATGGAATTGATTCTGACTGGAAATAGGGTGGAAAATTCTGATTACAAATTAAGGTGGAACTGCCCCATGTGCGTTAATGAGACTATCAATCTTTATGGGAGAAGGAAGCTTTTCTTCCTCCAAGCAGCCGGTGGCTTAAAGCTACTGACCGTGCAGTTGCAGCCACAGACCTAAACCCTGACACACTGGGATTCACTCACAGGCACAAGTCAGACACTGCAGCTTCTTGCTTCAAACTTCTTTGTCCTTCTTCTCAAAGGCCACTCGGTCAGCTCCTTCTGTTAGCCCTCCCTCTTGCCAAAGTGATCTGAAATCTACTGACTTCCCCTCACTTTCACTATGACCTCAGTTGAAGGAATGGAGCCTTAGCAACCTGCTAATTTTCTGTACCTCTTACAGTCAATTTCCCACCCAGGATTGAAAGATGTATTGTAAAATCCTAAGTGTGGTTATAATACATCTCTATTTAAAATCCTTCCTGTCTTACTTCTGCTGTTTTGTGCCATCAGCACGTGTGCTGTCGAATTCATTTCTGACTCAGAGGGGACCTGCCCCATTGGCTTTTCTAAGCTGAAAGTCTTACGGGAGCAACTCACCAGATCTATTCTCCCAGATGCGGCTGGGGTCTTCAACCTGCAGACTGCTGAGGGTTTGACAATTGCACAGCCAGGGGGTGGGTGTGTGTGTGTGGGGGGGGTGTTGTGCCTTCCTATTCAGAAACATTTCAACTTCTGAGAGAGGCCTCAGAATCTCTTGATCTAGCCCCACCTGCCCCTCCCATTCTTTTGTTTTCCATGTTTCTTTGTGGGATGTACCTCACCCCCACTATACTGATTCATGTTTGCCCTTAAGATTCCAGACATACCAGGCCGGCTTGCTCTTGGATTTAGGTCATTCTTCAACTATCGTCAAAGGTCTTTTTTTGGCCAATTTGTCTGCTGTAACCTCCCTCCTCAACCCTTGTGTGTATTACCCCAACCCTGTATTCTGCATTAATTTTCATCAAAGCATGGAAAACTGACAGCACTATATGTCTTTTCTACTCCAAGAACGTTATTTTGGATTTTGGGACATGGCATGCAAACCGACACTTCTAGCAGACACTTATTCCATTGCTGAAGCTTTGTCTTTACCGTCTTGTGTGTGCCGAAGATTAACCACAAGTACAGCTACTGCTCTTTGGTTCCTTTACTTAAACAGTCTGCCTTAGCTATGTATTAATCTCGTCATTAATCTGGAGATGTTGGACCACCTGCCCTTCCGTTTTCTTCTCTGCCTTCCTCGGGGCCATGCTGCTATTTCTCTCTCTGACCTCAGACAAACACTCGTGAGAGCTCAGTTCCTGCCAACGTGAAACTTCTGCCGTCCTTTATCTAAAGCTCACGTGGATCACAAACCAGGCTTCAGAGTGAATTCTTTCCCACTCAAAGCCAAGAGTTAAGGTATTTCCCACCTGAGAAACCTAACAGAGATGAGACGAACCCTGTCATCTACCATTTAAATCCTGCAGTAACATACGCCGTTGTCTTCTCCAGTTCTTGTTGATGTTAGGGGCCATCAAGTAAATTCTGCCTCACCATGACCCTGTGTGCAACAGAACTACTGCTCCTGGGCCATCCTCATCATGGTCAAGGTCAAGTTCATTGCCAATATGTCATTTCATCATGTTGAGGTCCCTCTGTTCTCACTGACTGTCTACCAAGTTTCCAGTGACTGATCTTGCCTGAGAACATGCTCCAAGAGGTGACACTAAGTCTTGCCCTTCTGAGAAGCAGTCTGGTTGTGCTTATTCTGTGGCAGATGTGTATGTGCTAACAGTGCACAGTTCTTTCAATATTCTTTGCCAACATTAATTTTAAAACATTAATTCCTCTTCAGTTTCCCTTATTTATTATCCAGCTGTCACAAGAGTCTGATAAAATTGAAAATATCCTGGCATAAGTCAGACGTACCTTTAGACATCTTTTCAGTTTTGACCATTTGCTAGATTCCCATTTCATAAAATCTACATTCTGATTATTCACGAACGTGTGGCACTGTTTCATCTTTTGAATTTTGCTCTAGTACACTGAGTTTATGGGTAGTTTGTTCTTACTGATTTAGGGGGTATATTCATTGATTTATAACATTAAATTATACATGCGTACCTAAACCTAAGTTGCACAAATAATTTAATTTTCCAACTCTCTGAATTTGCTCTCAATGAAATAACTAATGTATGCCAAAATCTTACTTAGAATTTAAATTTTGTAACTGTGGTATGGTTATAATGACTTTTCTTTTTGACTGTTTTATCAGTAGGATGGGTGAGTATTAGTGTCAAACATGGAGCATTTTATAGAAATTTGGGTCTTCAACGAAAGCTTGAGTATCAAATGAATATGAATAAATTAAGAAGTAGAATAATGTATCAGGTCAGAACAAGGAATTAAAGATAGACTAAGTTCTAAGGGGACTTATAAGAAGTAGTCTGATAAGGTAAGAGACTTCACCTAAGATTATTTGTGGCATACAGGTAGAAGATGTTTAAAACTAGGTTGATTGTAAAGCAAAAAGGGTATTAACAGAAGATATTACAATACATTGAACAGTAACATAACATAAAAGTGATGTTTTTAGAACATTAATCTAAGTGCCCTGCAGCCAAGTATAATAAGGCAGGAAATGTGTGTTTGGCAGACAGGAAGTAAAAGGTACTGCTCCTTGCAGGGAGGAAAGGCGTCTGCAGGGAGGGCATCTAAAAAGAAATGCATGAAACTTGGCTTCCTCCAAGTATGCGTTTCAGAAGGGAAAAGTGTGTTGCAGCTGGGGGAGGAGGGTTTACAGGACAGAAGGAAGAAAGGAAAAAAGTATCTGAGCTTTGTAATAGAACCAAAGCTGCTTATTTCCACTTTACTCATGGTATTCTTAAGAGCCTTGCAAATTTGGTTTTAATATTGGTCACTTTGCAAATAAGGAAAAGGAGAACAAGACTCAATCTAAAATAGGGTCTGAGGAAAACCTGCAGAGGAATGGCATACAATATACCCAAAGGCATACAATTAAACAGAGAGAAGAGGCAGAATTCAAACACAAGCATGTCTGCCTGTTACTGACCCTCAATAGGAATTAGGGACATGGATTATTTGATTGAAGTGTTCTGTGGTTACTTATTTATAAAATGAATATGAATAAATTAAGAAATAGAATAATGTATCAAGTCAGAACAAAGAACTTAAGTTAAACTAAGTTATCAAGGGACATAGAGAAGTAGCCTGATAATGTAAGAGAAGTCAAGTATATGCTTGGCTTTATGTGCTTATTGTGTCCCTCTTTCGATAGAACTGGAAGCCAAAAGCCTTTTGCTTTGGCTTATTGTATCCCAATATGAGTACTAAATAGAGTAAACAATAAATATGAAAGGGTTTTAAAAAAATGTATGGGGGAAAAAAAACAGCATCACTTTTTCCCCCTCCTTTTTAAAAAATTTCTTTTTTCTCTCCCAATATCAACTTTTAAGCACATTTTTTCCTCATATTGGTGGAAGAATACATGCAAAGGAATGACATTTCCTGCCCCTATTCTTTTTTGAAATCATTTTATCAGGGACTCATACAACTCTTAGCAATATCCATACATACATCTATTCTATGCAAAGCACATATGTACCATTGATGCCATCATCATTCTCAATCATTTTCTTTCTTCTAAAGCACCTGGTATTGGCTCCTTCTTATTCCACTCTCTCTCCACTCCCCTCTCCTTCACGAACCCTTGGTAATTTATAAATTAATACTATTTTGTCATATCAAATGCTCCAGTGTCCAATGTCTCCCTTGGCCCACTTCCTTGATGTTCACCGCTCAGGGAGAAGGTTATATGTAGATCCCTATAATCAGTTCCCCCTTTCTACCCCACCCTCCCTGCACCCTCCTGGTGTTGCCACTCTTCCCAATGGTCCTAAATGAATCATCTGTCCTGGATTCCCCATGTTTCCGGTTCCTATCTGTACCAGTGTGCATCCTCTGATCTAACTGGATTTGTAAGGTAGAATTGGGATCATGATAGTGGGAGGGAGGAAGCATGTCAGAACTAGAGGAAAGTTGTATATTTTATCATTGCTACAGTGTGCCCTGACTAGCTCGTCTTCTCCCCATGACCCTTCTGTAAAGGGATGTCACTTCCCGTTGGATGGACCTTGGGTCCCCAATATGTGCTCCCCCTCATTTATAGTGATCTAATTTCAGTTCTCTGATGCATCATACCGGATCCCTTTGACAGCTCATGGTCACACAGGCTGGTGTGCTTCTTCCATGTGGGCTTTGTTGCTCCTGAGCTAGATGGCCGCTTATTCACCATCAAGCCTTTAGGACCCTGGCCAGATACTATGTCTTTTGATGGCAGGCTGCCCTTTTTTTAACTTCTATCTCTCTCTAAAACAATGATAGTTGAAACAGTAAATTTGATTAAACATGTTTTCTTTACCTATCATGATCCCTTCCCAGAACCTAGTACAGTTATGTATGCTTATCTCCTGGATTGAGGGACCTTAGATTGGATCTACGTCTATGAGGATTTATATCGAAGCATAGTAGCTTTGGGGGCTGTCAGACACAAGGTCAACAGTTTGAGACCCCCAACTCCTCAGTAGGAGAAAGATAAGGTTTTCAGCTCTCAAAGAATTACCATGTCAGATACTCCCAGGAGTAGCTAGACCCTGTCCCATTGTTGATGGTAGGTCTGAGTTGCTTCTGAGTCTCAGCAACCCCACAGACAACAGAACACAACACTCTTCTGCGTGCCTACAAGTGTTGTGATGTGTGAGCCTCTCAATGCAGCCACTGTGCCAGTCCATCAGGGATGAAATCTTCCTTTTCCTCTGCTCCGCACCTTTCTCCAACACGATGTCCTTCTCCAGGGATGGGTCTCTCCTCACATGTTCACAGGAACTGCGGCGAAGCCTCCCTGTCCTGGCCTCTGAGGAGTGCTCTGTCTGTACTTCTTTCAATACAGATTTGGTCTTTCACCCATCATGGTACTTTCAATATTCTTTGCCAACACCACAGTTCAAGAACATGGATCCTTCCACAGTCTTCAGTATTCGGTGCCCAGCTTTCACAAACATATGAGGCCAATTAATATGATTATTATTAAAATACATGTGTGTGCCAACCGCTAGTGCCAGAGAAGAAGAAATGGAATGGTTTTTTACTGACTTTTAGAGTCTGCAATTGATCAAATAAGCAATCAAGATGTTTTGATAATTACTAGGGATTGGACTACAAAAGTTAGCAATGAAGACATATGGGTGGTTGGAAAATACAAGGAGCTTCAAAAAGCTTGTGAAAAATGGAATTAAACAATAATGGGATATTTCCACCATTTGTTGGAGATCCTCATGTGGCCTCAGTGACAGAAACAGTGCAGGAGATCACGTTAGAATTTTGTGCAATCACTTATTCATTGCAACCTTTTTCAACCACAACATTAATGCTTGTGCACATGAACCTTGCAGAATGGAATGCACAGAAATTCAGTTGACTGCATCTGTGAAAAGATGACAGAGAAGAGGACACTCAAAAAGATGAGTTGGCACAGGAACTGCACCAATGCGCTCAAATATAGCACTGATGTTATTGATGGAGCAGGACTGTGTAATGCATCAGTGTGTAGTGCTTGGCTTCCCTATGAGTTGGAACAATGTTGAAAACACTTAATAGTAACAGAATTTCTTTGTAAATAGTGTCCTGGCCTTTTATACATGTATTCTGCATTTGCAGCACAATTGGGCTTATTGTCTTTAAATACCTGGTCTACCACGCAACTATAGGCACTGTCCTTTGAATGCTGAACATGTTCCTGAAGCTATATATTACTGTTTTTGCCAATGAGCTGCATGGAAGAATTTAGGGTCTTTTTTAGTCTAATATAGATAATGTGTCAGTTTCTTTTCTTTTTCTTTTTTTAAAATCACTTTATTGGAGCCTGATACAATGCTTATCAGAGTCCATACATACATTCATTATATCAAGCACATTTGAACATTTGTTGCCATCATCATTCTCAAAACATGTGCTTTCTACTTGAGCCTTTGGTATCAGCTCCTCTTTTCCTCCCTCTCTTCCAACTCCCTCCTCCCTCATGAACCTTGGATAATTTAAAATTATTATTATTTTGTCATCTCTTACACTGACTGGCATCTCCCTTCACCATTTTTCTCTTGTCCACCCCCCAGTGAAGCGATTATATATGTAGATTCCTATAATCGGTTCCCCCTTTCTTCCCCACCTTTGCTTCACGCTCCTGGTATCACCACTCTCACTCTGGTCCTGAGTGGTTCTTCTGTCCTGGTTTCCCTGTGTTTCCGGCTCCTGCCTGTGCCAGTGTCCACCCTCTCGTCTAGTTGGATTTGTAAGGTAGAATTGAGATCATGATAGTTGGGGGGAGGAAGCATTGAAGAACTAGAGGAAAGTTGTATGTTTCATTGTTGCTACACTGCACTCTGATGTGTCAATTTCTTTTCTTCTGTTCTTAAAGACTTAAAAACTCTAATCTCTACATGTAATACTTCTGTCATTTATCTCATTTTACATCTTTCTTTTAATATTTACCCGCCTTAATTTTTGTGTGAGGGACTTTTTAAAATGCATGGAAAAATTGAATGAGATTTTTTTTCCCACAGACTTTTGAATCCTCCTCATTCATCATTTTCAATTGATGACTTTATGGCCAACCGTGTGTTTTTCTAGCAGGGTGTGCTTAATACATATAGTCGTCATCTTTAGCAATCCTGCATTCTGGCATATGAAGCAATATTTATTAGTAATAATTCATATTACAAAACTACCATATACCTGGGCATTATAATTATCACTCGATGTGTATCTCCTTGGGTAATACAATAAATGTATGAAATATATTGTATTACTATTCTCTTTTTACTTGAGAAAATTATAATTAAGACATTAAATATTTTAGGAGTCAAAAACTAAACAAGAATTGGACTTTAGTGTTTTTAATTCATACAGTATGTTTTGTAAGTCATTGCAGTTTTTGAATCACTTTGGGAACATGTAGTTGATAAGATTCCTATTTTTTTTCTTTTTAACATTTTATTAGAGTTCTTACAGGTATTATAATCCATAGTCCATTATACCCAGCATAATTGTACAATTGCTGCCCTCATCCTTTTCAACACATTTTCTTTTCTTCCTGAACTCCTTGAGAACAGCCCTCCTTTATCCCCTCACTCTCCCACCCTATCACACCCCTGACCCCTCAATGTATTATTATTATTATTATTGGGGTTTTACAGCCATAACTTACACTCTCCATGTATTCATTCACATCAACTTCTGATGTTCTTGTCCTTGGAGTGGGTTATGAAATCATCATTGCTCTCAGTTTCCCTTCCCCTGATATCAACCCCCTTCTTCCCTTCTCCCCAGAGAGTCTTTGTGCCCCTTCTTGTTACCAAGGAGTTTGTCTATCTTGAATCTCACACATCAAAGGACCTTGATTATACCAGTATATATGCAGATCTAACAAGATAAGTGAGATAAAACAAAGGCCACAACACCTTTTTAATGTGAATGATGTGCAGGTTTACAGAACAGATCCTATCCTCCATCCTACCTTTAGCTCACATCCATGCACACATGCTAAGGTGCTTGCTCATTCTCTCTCCCAGTGGGTTTTTGTGATCTGGATTTATGGAAGAAGCATGCTGTCTTTGTTCACTCATTTTCCTTTCAAGTGAAGTTGCTGTGGAAAACCTTGAAAAGAATGTAATGTTTCACTAATTGGAATTTGAAAAGACTTTGGATTTGAAGAGGAGTTATTTATAGTATTCATTTTTTCAGTCAGCATTAGTAGATTGAAAGAAGAAATGAAAAAATACAAGTGGCAAAGACATATAGTGTTAGACCTTGCCAGTTAGACGTGAGGTACATGAAATATATTGTATTACAGAAGATTGAATTTTTTTGAGTAAATGAGCGTAATGGTAGATGTTGAAAAATGAACCATTTGAGAAATGAACCAGTTAAATGAACCAGTTAAAATATTAGATTAACTCCACACTTGTAACATTGGAAAGTTTATTTCTATACTAGTGGAAACGTGCATGTATATGAAGAGAGGTAACAAACCATGTCATGTCAGTGGGCAGTGTGGTAGTGCACACCTGGGAATGAGGGAGCAGGTCCACTCTCCACCTGGGTTATGACTTGTGACCGTCATCCAGGACAGTGCTGCCAGTTACATTCAATTAGAATGTCATTCCGACCATTCCAAGACAGAAGCACTGCAGGGAGGTGTTTCTCAGGACCATCTGCCCGTGCAGGCGTTCTTTGTGTTCTTATGTAGCCACTTTGGGTCAGAAGCAATAACAAACTTAGTGCCAGAGTTTTCAAAATGTCTATTTTTAGATTTTGCATGAATTGAGACACTGTTTCATTTAAAATAAATTTACTGCATATAAAACTTTCCTGATTTTTTTTACATACACTCTTCTGATGATGATGATATTGACTAAAAACATAACTAAGGTCTAATTTTAGATTAAATCCCGAGATTCTGACCTCAGTCTTCTCTTTCAATATATTATTTTTATAATATATTCTTTATATATGTCATCTATTTATCATCCATAGTCAGATAAATCAATATGCCCCTCCAATGGTGATCGCTGTAGTCCTTGTCTCTTAGAACAGGTTATGACACTCATCAACGTGCTGAATCATCCATTGTTTCTGTTTTTTAAGGGTCGTAAGAGTGAGGCTGAAAAGTTCTTCTTGAAGGCTATTGAGCTGGACCCCACCAAAGGAAACTGTTACATGCATTATGGTGAGTGGCTGATAGTTGGGTTTTGTGGTCTCCCCTTTTCCCCCTCCCTCCATGTTGTCCACATTTCCTATTAAAGGTAAGAGATTGAGGTTTTGCGGGAGGCCAACCTTTTGGAGAAGAGATTGGCTTTTCTGCTGTTGATTTAGCCTCAAACTGTATTCATACCTTCCAGATCAAAGCAGTCCTATCCAAGAGGACCACACCCTATCATTTCCCTCAGCAGTTTCTAGGACACTTCTGTGGGGAAGCTATTTCAGTTGCATTGTTTCAGAAGCCATGTGTAATTAAAAGAGAGCTCATCTGACTCCTTGTCTGATGCATGGCATATAATCAAAATATTAGCTCCATTTTTATTCTAAATGATAAAGTCTTGCTCGTTAAGCTTGTTATCTTGAAGTTTCGGAAGTTTCCATTTGGTTTCAAAATCTTGCTTCCTGAAAAATATGAGTGTGCACCAGCCTTTCCATGCCGGGCCAAGCCTCTGTGGTGAAGGGTATGAAGCAGGGCTGTCTCCGTTGGTTTATCCTTGACCTTAATCAATGCAGAATGCATTTACATAACAACTCCGTCACACTCTGCTATATCATTAGTAGTGAGTCATGCACTAAGTGAAGCGAAGTGTATAGTGGTGAGATGTGCTTATTTCTACCAGATTTGCTGTTGGAATGACTTTCAAAGAACAAAAGCATTGACTTTTTCTGATCTCTTGTAAACAAACTCTGCAGTCTGTTGTTTAATCACTGTTGGCTTTGCTGCCTTAGTGGTTGGCCTTGCTGCCTTAGTGGTGATCCAGTAGTAAACTTAAAGGTGGATGAAAAGTGAAATCTTGAGGATAAGGAACTAATATGCTTTGATAATATGCAATTCTTTCTCCCAGTTTCCAAGCAAAAGTGAAAACTCAATCAGTGATTGGCGGCTGCGAGTGTGAATGAGTGTACATAATAAAAGAGAGGCCACATGTCAGCAAGCACTAGCCCTTTTCTTTATTTACATTACTCTTCGGGTGTTTATAAACCTGGGTTTGCTATGTTTTATCGTTCCAGCATAATGCAGCATGTGACTTTACACAATTTATTGCTTATCCTTATTTTGTTTCACAGCATAATTGTCTTTCCATTTTAACATAGTAACTGGCATAAATTGACTGCAGAGTTTTAGTTTTACTGCCTGACCTATACCTCGTATTTTGAATTAAATGTTCTCATGTCTTCAATTTTGTGTACTATTTACCATCAAAGGTATTCTGTGATTAATTTTCCTATTTTTCCGATTTTTTTCCCACTGTATTTTATGAACTAGCACTCCCCACCCCCACAGAACCCCCAATCCTGCTGCCTAATTCTCCTTTTTCTCCCACAAAGGCTGCTCACGACATTGCCTAAGTCTATCTCTCTGAACCTCATTGTTCTCTTTAGGTTTTTCTTAACCAGGTCCTTTCATTGCTAACCATGCTACATTTGGATGGGCAATTACAAAATCACTATTGTATTAATATTATCAGTTGACCCCATTATTATTTTGACTTGTCTTTTTCTAACTTCTCCTGTCATTTTCTAAATTATTTTAGAGAGTTCCTTTCTCATATATATATTTTTTTCACAGTGGTGCTAATAGTATTGCCAAACAATAAAATCACTCCATTATCAAGTGATTTCTGACTCATAGCCACCCTCTGTACGACGGAGTAGAACTGACTGATCTTTAAAGCAGGGGTCCTTAGACCACCGCCTGCGGGCTACATGCAGGTGTTGTCGCCACCACTCCCTTTCTCCTTAGCAGCCGACTCATCCTGGGCCTGCAGTGAATTTGTTCATAGTTGTGTGTGTTTTTTTTAGCTATAGTCCGGCCCTCCAACTGTCTGAGGGACAGTGAACTGGCCCCTGTTTAAAAAGTTTGAGGACCCCTGCCTTAAAGAGTTTCTGAGACTACAAATCTTTCACGAGCAGGCAGCTCACCTTTCTCCACAGAAGGGACTAATTATTCTACCTTTCCTACTTTGGGGACCACAGAATAGTGTGGTTTGTAAATTGCAAATGAATCTGTATATGGGAGCATTTGCCAGTAGCAAGAAATTTTACTATTTGGTTGGGTTTTGTTTTTTATTTTTCTCCTCATGCCTGTCATGTCTCCTTTCATTCTTTAAACTCTACTTTCACGGATGCATCCAGCTATCAAAGGGCTACTTTCTCCCAGAAAATATGCCTATTTCATAATGCAGCAGTGAACAAAGAGTGACTATTAAAAACACGCACGTTGGCCTAGTAGATTCATTGATTCTATGCCAATTTGCCATGCTCAGAAGCCACCAGTACCATTAGCCACTGTGCATATGACCAATTAAAAAAGACAGTGGCCATCAGGCCAATTTCAACCTGTGTTCCCTCTGTTCAGAGTAAAACTCCACAGATTTCCAAAGGCAAGTCGCACAGCTGTAGACTAATTGGCCATTCTTCCTAGGTGGCTTCAGGAGAACTTGCCTTTCAGCTAGTAACTAAGGGATCAAAGATCTTGCCAATGACAAAAGTAAACTCAGTATTCAAAATTCATATTCTTATTTTTAATCTTTAAATTTTAGAACCCTTAGAAAATCTAACTTTACAATATAAATGACAAGGAAGAACTAAAGCGCAGTTCTTTGAATTTTAAATGCAGACTTTCAATGGTTAATATTGTACTGTGTTTTTATCCAGGATGGTTCACATACTATTTTTTTTTGTTTTCTTTCTTTGGGGGCATCACTGCCCTCAGGTTGGAGTAGGAAGCCCAGCTTTGCTCCTGGAGAGCTGCTGCTGGATTCGAACCGCCAACCCTGTGGGCCGCAGTCCCACACAAAACCCTATGCCACTGGGGCTTAGTAGGTTCATGTACTATTTAAGTTTCATTTTTAAAAAGTAATCACTGCGGCCCACTGGGATGGAGGTTCGATTCCAGCTCCACGGAGCAAAGGCTGGGCCTCCTACTCCCACCACCTGAGGGCAGTGATGCCTAAAAAAAAAAAAAAAAAAAAGTAATCACTGGAAGAAGTAGTTAGAACATAGTGTTTGATTTTTCCTCTATGAATACGGGGAGAATGATCTTGAAAATGATACATGCAAGGTCTTTCATCATTTTCCATGCTTCATAATCAGAAATAAAAGACAGCAATGGAGTAAGATAGAATGTATTATAAAACATCATTTTAATCATTTCAGAAATGATAAGACCATTTATAAAAGATTAAGTGATAAGCTGAATAATAACATTATCTAGGTTAAAAATAAAAATACTTTTGGAAGAAATGTTGTAGAATTATGTAGAAACTAAAATTTTTTTAGTGTGTATGATCAAAACATTTGTTTTTTTGGTTTTGTGGGCATCACTGCCCCTGGTGATCATGGGCGCTACCCAGTGCTGCTCCTGAGAGCCGCCGCTGGATTTGAACTGCCAAGGCCGCAGGCCACAGTCCCGCACTCAACCACTTAAGCCACCAGGGCTCAGCCCCAAAACATTTGTTTTTTTATTAATTTCAGTCCTTTATTGTTTCACGGATACCATATAGAGTGCCTACATATATAATTGGGATTGGAGTTTTCTAAAGGTTGCTTCCAGTGACTTTATTACTTTTAATTTTTAAATACCATTAAAGAGTGTCTAATAAGTCTAATTTGGCTTAATCTTCTTACCTGAGTGTATTCTCTGTGAGATATATACCCACACCTTTCAGAGTTTCAGCTTTCTTGAGGGTAAAATGAGGGTCAGCGTAAGGGATATTCTAAGTCTTAAAAAAATGGAATAAGTTTAAAAGTCATTCAGTAAGTAAAGGAAATAATTTTCATAAAAGATAAAGGGTGTCCACTCAAAGCATGGGAAACAGTAAAACTACAGAAAAACACATAGCCAATGAAATAGAAACTATATGGACAAATGACTCATAAAAGAAGAACTATGACTAGTTTGCAAAGATAGTAAAATATGCTGTTTCATTATAAACCAAAGAAATTTGAATGCAAATAGCAAACTACATAAGCTGTTATAACATTTATTCTTAGTAATTTTTCTTAAAATATCCTTACAAAAAATGTTCTTTTGCATTTTAAATTATCCGCAGAAGTAGCAATTGAAACACTACATTACTTTCGAAAACATTTTTTGAGGCAAAACAGAAAGGCAGCTAACTTCCTGAGAAAGGGAAATTATTCAATAAATGAGTAATGTACTCACTTGATAAAATAATGTAAGTCCTAAAGTAAATTTATAAATGGTATATAACAACAGAGTTCACTGCTTGTGTAATTGAGTCTAAGAAGCCAGAATCACATTGTTCATGAAACTTGATTATAGTCTACATATCAACTGTAATTAAAGTATCAAACCAAAACAGAAAGCACAAAAATGCTAAAAGCATATATGTTAGCTTTTAGGACACTGACAGCTATTAGGTGATAGTGTTAATGTTTTCTAGCTATTTAAAAATGTTTATGACAAACATATTAATAGAGGAAATATACTTTAATAAAATATAAAAGAATCTTAATTTACTTAAAAAAGTCTTTAGGGAAGACAGCAGTAATCTGGTATGTAGAGTTTAAGTCTTCTTTGATGTTTATATAATTTTTGACTGCTTTTCAGATTACACATAGCTGAATATGACAATTAAATACGTTCAAGTTGTGTAATTCTTCTCTCCTCCTGCTTTTGTGAATTGTTAAATCCCAGTAATAGAAATTCTCCACCCCTGAGCTTTTCTAATCTTTTGAGTTGCTGCTGTCAACTTGCCCCCAAGTAGGCAGTTCTTAAGAGAAGAAACTAGCCAAGGCAGATTTTCTTTGCGAATTAGGCCAGCAACTGTGATCTTAAAGACTTTCCTGCAATGCAGCTTACCGCAACTGGTTCCCATTTGCTAGCGTGTAGAGCAGGAGTCCTCAGACTTTTTAAACAGGGGGACAGTTCACTGTGCCGCACACCGTTGGAGGGCCAGAATAGTTTAAAAAGACAGCTATGAACAAATTCCTTTGCACACTGCGCATATCGTATTTTGAAGTAAAAACATCAAAACAAACAAATACAATATTTAAAATGAAGGACAAGTAAAGCTAAATCAACAAACTCACCAGTATTTCAATGGGAACCATGCGCCTTCTTTTGGCTAATGAGATGTAATGAGACGGTCAATGTCCAGTTTTATTTGTCGCTGCTGGTCGTAACAAGTGATGCAAGTGTGCATCAGTGAGTCTAGATCTGGTTGGAGAGTTCATCACTCTGCACAAAGTCTGTTCACGGACATCAGGGATCTGCACGTAGCCTCCTCCCTGGGGCACGGACAACAGGGAAGTGAGAGTTGGGACACATTGGACAGTGTACAGGATGAAAAAATAATTTGTAAATTACTAAGGGTTCAAGGGGAAGGGGGGAGGAAGGGTAATATAGGGAGCTGATACTGGAGGCCTGGAGGGAGGGAGAATGTTTTGAGAGTGATGATGGCAATGGGTGTGTAAAAGTGGCCTGCACACAACTGATGTTGTCAGGGATTGTGATGGGAGTTTTAGGGGCCCTCCAATTAAATGATTCATTAAAAAAAAGGTGGGGAGGGGAAAGGGGAGGGTTTTTTTTTTTAAAGAGGAGCTTGTATCAAGGGCTGAAGTGGAAAATGTTGGGAAATGTATGTGAAAACATGTGTGCAAATGTGCTTGATACAAATGATGTACTGAATGTTGTAGTAGCTGTAAGAGCCCCCAATAAAATTTTTTTTTTAAATTAAAAAAAAATGGTTGCCGTTTTGAGTGCATGATATGAGTTTCTGATAGGTCTCAGAGGGGAGAGATGCATAGGAATTAGGAAGGCTGCTTGACTTGAATATATCTTTCAGAGAGTCACAATTCTTCAGTTCAGCCAGTTCCATTTGGTAAATTGTATCCACATTTTTAATGTCAATAGAAAATGAGTTACGGAAAAGCTGTATGTCCTGTTCATGGAGATGAAGCCCTTTAAATCTAAATCTGAACTCCTTTTGCAACTTTTCCAGTGAATCCACACGTGTTTTGTTTGGGAATATAACCAATGGTTTTTTCCACTAGCAGATTTTGAGTTGTGAGGATATGGCAGACATTTTCTTTCTTTATTTGTTTGATTAGGAAGGCTAATTTTACTTCAAATGTTTTCACATGTGATTGCATATCACAGATGGGCTTCCTCTTTCCTTGAACTTGCACATTGAAACTGTTGAGTAGCTCTGTTACATCTGTCAGGAAGACAAGGGGCCATTTCCATTCTGCATCATTGAGCTCTGGTACTTCTTTTTTTGTTGAAAGCAGAAAAGTTCTACTCTGTGGAAGTAAGTCATAGAAATGTTTCCAAACTCTCCCTCGACTCAGCCAATGGACTTTTGTGTGGCACAGAACATCTTCATAGGCAACATTTAGCTCACATAGAAATTCCTGAAATTGTCTGTGGTTTAGTGCATTAACTCTAAGGAAGTTAACACAAGATACCACAATTTTCATAACCAAGTCCCACTTCAGTGATTTATTATACAGCATTTGTTGGTGACTGAGGCAGTGCATGGCTATCGGATGAGAATGGCTATGTTTGTTCATCTCTTGGTTAATGAGAGCAATTACTCCTTTCTTAGACCCCACCTTGCTAGGAGCACCATCAATTGTCACACCAACTAGTTGAGCCCAGTCCAGCTGCAAACCATTCACAGGTGGCAAACCTTTTCATAGATAATCCTCTCCTGTCGTTGTTCCTTTGATGCTTTGCCATGCAGCAAGCTCTTCTATGACTTCAAAATAGTCATTCGTCCCACAAATAAAAATTAGAAGTTGTGTGGAATCACAAACATTACTTTCGTTGAGTGCCAAGGAAAAATACGAAATTTTTTTGTGGAGTTTCGCAAATGCTGATGCAAATTGTCTCCCATTTTTTCAGTCTTTCATGTAACTGTAGGTCCTGAAAGACTCATTGTACTAAATAAATTGGCCTTCTCTGAACACATCTCTTTGACATCAGAAAGAAGGCATTCTTTAACAAATTCTCCCTTCATGAATGGTCTGACAGTGCATGCTATTAGTTTGGCAACTTGAAAACTTGCTCGCAGTGATGAAATATTTAACTGCTTTAGCTTCACAAAAGTATTTTGCTGAGTTGTCATTTCTCTGACCGAACAATCATATTTGTCTTTATATTGAGTTTGATAGTGTTGATACAAATTGTATTCTTTGAAGACAAACACTATATTCTGGCACATCAAACACACAGCTCTTTCCTTGTACTGCGTGAAAAAATGATCATAATCCACTGTTCTTTGAATATCCTACACTCCGAGTCAAATTTTCTCTTTTTTTGATATTGTTTCCTATATTGATTCCAAATTACTATTATTAATATATATGTATGTACATATACATATATATATCGCTCCAAAAATAATATACTAATGACACCTTTGCCCATACAGAGTCATATCGACTGCACTGCCCCTCAGTGCAGTCTGATCAGTGGCCATCAATGCAGTCTTGCCAGTCCACATCATTTCAGCCTCACAAGTGCCCATATTGGTGGAACTCCACTTTTACCTCAGGCTTACACTGGTGTGGTGCAGGAAACAGCATGATTACAGAGCCAACTCCTCCACCACCTTTCCACTTCACACTACCCTGTGCGAACCGCACTGCAATCTGTGAACTCTCACAGGAATGTGATTGCTTGGGTGAGAACACCCATGCAATCAGATTCCACTGTGGGAAAAAAGAAAGCACATATGCCTTTTTCCTTCCAAATCTAATGCAGTTCAACCATACAAGCATGTGGTTGAGCTCGCAGTGCTCAAAGATCTCCAACAGTGTGAAAGAGGGCTTACGCAGCACACAACATACAACATCATACACAGCTGAATAGCAACCAGAATACAAATACACTTTCTGTCATTTAAAGTGGGTTTCCTACTCCTCAGCTGTCTGCAGAGCCCGGGATTATAACCCTGAGCACTGACCATTTGCATTATCATTGTGATGCAAACCCCTCCCACACAAAAATCACCCCAAGCAACTAATCAACTTTTTTTAAAAAGCCACCCCCTATCTGCCAAAAAAAAAAAAATAGATCTCCTAGCTTCAGGAAAAAAGCACCCCCTCCCACCTTAAACCATATAAAAAGGCCCTACTGACTGAGAAACAATAAAATAAAATAAAAAGACCTCCTAACTTGAAAAAGAAAAAAGCCTATCTTGTTCTTACCTTGGTACTCAGACAGCAGCAGCCTCTGCACAGGCAAGCTAGTGACTCTTCCATTACACCGGAGACTGAGCGGAGGAGTCACGAGGCAGAGAGAAGGAGTGGGGTTGGAGAGTGCGGCGCACATTCCACTCATGCACATGGCATGGCGGGCCTGGGAAGAGTTGGCTGCTAAGCAGTACAGGCAGCAGGGTCAAGAACACTTGGTGAGCTGGATAAATGTCCTCAGAGGGCAGTACGTGCCTTGCGGGCCATAGTTTGAGGACCCCTGCTCTAGAGAAAGAGAATAAGAAAGAGTCAAAAGTAGGAAGAAATATGAGGGTGGGTGGGGATGGGTGGCTAATTGCCTCCTCTGCCATGAGGCTACAATTAGATG
>PVJH01032101.1:0-23054 GCA_004026705.1 Nesogale talazaci | reverse complement strand
CCACTACCCACCACCACCACCCACCACCACCACTCCCCATCCACTACCATCCTCTACCACCACTCACCATCCACTACCACCCACCACTACACCCTATCACCTGCCACCACCACTACCCACCACCACCCTCTCACACCAACAACTACCACCACCACCTCCCATCACCCACCACCATTATCACCCACCCCACACTACCATCCGCCACACACTACCACAATACCTACCACCCATCTATACCCACCACCACCATCACCCTCCACCACCACCCACCACCCTGGTAGAGTAGGAAGGACCCTCCCTCCTAGCTTTCCTGCTCTGGCTATCCTGGTCTCCAAGACCTGGAGGGGGAGCTAATCATAAGGCCACAGTGACCATACTCATTATCAGGGAGCATCCCGTGACAGTCTCAGGGACCATCAGTTCTGTCTGATAGTTCTGGCTATCTCTTCCCTCTTTCCAGGACCTTCCCCTTCCCAGGACTCACCCCTTCTCTACATTTTTTTTGCTCCTGGATCCTTCCTCTTTCCTGGATCCATACCTCTTTTCCTGGATTTCCCTTCCTGGGAGACCCTCTTCCCAGT
The DNA here is from genome assembly GCA_004026705.1 of Nesogale talazaci. NCBI lineage: Eukaryota > Metazoa > Chordata > Mammalia > Afrosoricida > Tenrecidae > Nesogale > Nesogale talazaci. The sequence goes on along the minus strand of PVJH01032101.1, from coordinate 22,473 downwards.
CCTCCATAACAGTACCAATAACCCAAGGCCACTGGGCAACGATTTTTATCTCATTTTATTCTGTTCCACCTTGACTTTGTCCTAGTCTCCATTTTTATGACATACTTACGTATGCACTCTTTAAATTAAAAATACAGGCCCACCATCATAAAAGTCAAAGTTAACACAATATGTACTTAACCTCCCCTGCAGACCACCTCTCCCAGACCCTATCCTCACTCCTCAGAGGAAGCTATCTTTGGGTTCTGTTGGCATCAGATTGCTAACCACAAGGTCAGCAGTTCAAAACCACCAGCCACTGCATGGGAGAAAGATGAGGCTTTCCACTTGTGTAGCAGTTACGGTCTCAGAACCCACAAGACCAGTTCTGCTCAACTACAGAATCACTGGGAGCTGGCATTAACCAGGTTGAACAGAGAGACAAACCCAGTGACACTTATCTATGGGGAAGGAAGAGTCCAGTCCAACTCAGATCCATATGTCCCATATTGGTCCATAAGTCCAATACTATCCCTAAGTCCTTCTTCAGACTCACAAAGCCACATACACTGATGCAGAATGCAGGAACATCACTGGTCAGTGGGTGCAAAGTGTCATGGATTAATGGCGGTGGCTCTGGCAGCTCTCCAAGTGACTTGATAGTGGGAAGGTGATGGCAGAGAGAGTGTGAAGCCTGCCTCCAGGGAGACAGAGAGGGGGAGGACGACCCCCAAAAGCCGTTTATCTCAGTAGTCCGCTAATCAAGCTGTGTCCTGATTGAGTCTAAACTCTGCCCACATGCTCCTATGGGAGGCAAGTTGGCACAGAAAGCCTAACTATCAGAATGACAGTGAGTTTGAGTTTGGGGCCAGGGGTGCCTGGTGGTCCTTAATTTTTTTATTATTATTAACACAATAATAAACAATGTGGATACATAAGCAAAGGCAGTGAAGAAAGCTGATGGTGCCCGGCTATCAAAAGATATAGCGTCTGGGGGCTTAAAGGCTTGAAGTTAAACAAGTGGTCATCTAGCTGAGACGCAACAAAGCCCACATGGAAGAAGCACACCAGCCTGTGTGATTATGATGTGTTGATGGGATCAGGCATCAGGCATCAAAATACAAAATATCATATCATTGTGAATGATGAGCAGTGCGGAGTGAGGACCTAAAGCTCATTTGTAGGCAACTGGACATCCCCTTACAGAGGGATCATGGGGAGGAGATGAGGCAGTCAGGGTACAGTGTAGCAACGATGAAATACACAACTTTCCTCTAGTTCTTACATGCTTCCTCCCCACCACTATCATGATCCCAATTCTACCTTATCAATCTGGCTTGACCAGAGGATGTGCACTGGTCTGGAACTGAAAACAGAGGGAATCCAGGACAGATGATCCCTTCAGGACCAGTGGTGAAAGTGGCGATACTGGGAGGATGGGGGTAGAAAGGGGGAACTGATTACAGGAATCTACATATAACCCCCTCTCTTGGGGACAGGCAATATAAAAGTGGGTGAAGGGAGACGTAGGACAGTGTAAAACATGACAAAATAATAATTTATAAGTTATCAAGTGTTCATGGGGGGTGCAAAAAGTGAGAAGCTGATACCTTTGATTGCTTTCAAGTAGAAAGCAAGTGTTTTGAGAATGGTGAGGGCAACAAATGTACAAACGTACTTGACATAATGGATTGATGGATGGATAGTGGGAAGAGTTGTATGGGAGCTGTTACAACTCTTACCTGGTGATCCTTTTATGGAGTTCTGGTGGGAGAAGCAACAGGAGCCCCCACCACACCTGATGAAGGGGCAAACCTCAGAGGACCTTAAAGCCAATGTGACAGTCTCTCAATGATGTACATGTAGCCAGGAGGTTCCATCCAGCACCGACGAGTCAACAAACGGTCATGTGGTGGATGTGTGGTGTCTAGTAACTTCGAATCACAGCTGCCCCGAGTGACAGGTCAAGTGGCCCCACAGGGTTTCCTAGGCTGCCGTAACAGGGGCAGATCACTAGCTCTTTGTCCCACAGAGCCAGGGGTGGGCTTGAACCGCTGACCTCTCTATAAGCAGGCAAGCACTTAACTATTGCACCACCAGAGTGCCTGATTATGCCTGTCGGGCACCATAAATTATTATTTTTATAGATCCCACAGTTACCTCATGAATAACACAATTAGGCTATAATTGTTATAAGGTTATGGCATTTTAATTGTGTGTGTGTTCAAAGAATTGCTTTGTGAAATGTGAACATTAAAAACATGCCGCAAGTTTGCTACCAGTAGGCTGAGAGTCCCAGAAAACAAACAGGTTCCAGAGTCCACCTCCTTCTTTGCCAGGTCTAACTACCACCTCAGCCCGGCCCGCAGAGAGCGGGGCTGAGAGGGGCATGGTGGGGGAGAGGGGCTGGTTGGGCTTAGATTTCCTGAGATCATGCCCACCCCACTTGGTCCTCCCAGCATTACCATGAGAACATCTTGGCCCAGAGTGGGATGCTCACTTGCCCGTGTTCACAGAACTGCCAGGGGTGGGTCAGAACAGGAATCCGGGCCACGTGTTCCCAATCTTCACACGAAGCGCGGCCTTATCTGGACATGGCCTGAGAGTGCCTGTGGCCACTGTCATGAGTCACCACTATGCAGTGGATGGTTTGAAAGCACATTCAACTATCAGTTTGCAGGAATCCAAAACCAACCCCACTGGATGTTAGGGACTGAATTGTGTCCCGTCGCCCAAATACCAATTGTAAATCCAAGCCCTGGTGGCCCTGTGGATTAGATGTTGGGCTATTAACCACAAGGTCGGTGGCTCAAACCCAGCAGTCACTTAGAGGGAGAAAGATGAGGCTGTCTGCTCCCCTAAAGTTTTTTTTTTTGGGGGGGGGGCATCACTGCCCTCAGGTGGTGGGAGTAGGAGGTCCAGCCTTTGCTCCGTGGAGCTGGAATCGAACCTCCATCCCAGTGGGCCGCAGTCCCACACACAACCTTATAGAGATTGCTGCCACTCCACCAGTGACAGTGGGTTTGGGGTGGGTGGTTGATAGTCCCATTTGGGGATAGGTTGTCTTTGTCATGTGCATGAGACAGGGCATGCAGGGTGTGTTTAGAATCAATCTCTTTTGAGACCTGAGAGAGAGTAAACAATCATGTGAAAGGAGTGGGGGAGAGAGAGATGAACTGTGCAGAAATTCAGAGACCAGAGAAAGAAAGCCTTCTCTTAGAACTGAAAGCCTGAATTCAGGTCTCTAAGGTCCTGAACTGCAAGCAAACCCATTCTGTTTGTGAAAGGGCCCCCCCACCCCCCAGTGTGGTCTTTCTGTTGTAGCAGCCCTGAAGAACTCAGACACAGGGCCACAAGTTAAGGGTCTGCAGGGCCTCCACCCTCCTCCCAGAGGCTGTAAGGGAGACTGTCCTTGGCTCCCTTGGCCCAGGGTCCCTGTAGCCACCTTCAGAGCCAGCAGCCCAGTGTCTTCTTGCTTCGTTGGCTCATGGCCTTTGTCCTTGGACTCATACGGACATGCGTTTCGGGTCCATCTGGACAACACTAGAGAATCTCCCCATCTCAAGATCCTTCCCCTAATCGCATCCGCAAAGTCCTTTGCTGCATAAAGGAACCTTCATGGGGCGCAGGGATAAACATACTGACTTCTTTGGGAGCCGTCCCTTAGCCTGCCCCATCATTACTCTAAGATGTGTCTCCCCCACAGCCCAGGTGCTGGCTCGAGAGACAGGCAGCCTGTGCAGGAGATGCTCCAGGCAGTCGGGATCCCACCCAGCCGAACAAAGCTCTCGACTCTCTCAGGAAGCCCAGCCTAGGACGTTTCCAAGCTCCTGGGGAAAAGAGGCTTCTTGCTGGCCTGGAGGTGCTTGAACACAGGAAGCATGGGGACACGTTCTCTGTCTCCACTTCTGCTAAAACTGCAGGGGAGGACAGAGAGGTGGCAGGTGGTGCTGTGGAACCTTTGGCCTCAGGAGAAAGCAAGACTCAGCACTGAACCCAGCTGGTCCCGTTGTCTGGTAGCCTGACCGGTGAGCCTCAGTGCCTCGAGGGTAAATAAAGGGGAGAGTCGCTATCCCCCTCCTTCGGGAAATAACCACAGGATTGGGAGAACCCAAGTCTGAAATGGTGGGCTCGGTCCAAACCACTGACCCTGGGTGAAGACTTCCCATCTCAAAAAAAAAAAAAAATCGGTAGCCTCATGATCAGCGAGCTGGGCCCAGATGTGCTGATGGATTGGATGTGGGATAGAGCAAGAGACACACCATCAGCACATCTGGACCCAGTCCATCAGCACATCTGGTTGTCTCTCCCTTCAATAGATATCTTTCCTGGATTCAAATTCACAGTGACTTCATGGGTTAGGGTCGAACTTGCCTCCAGGGTCCCCTGGGCACCCATCTGGATGGAAACAGGTATCCAGCCCTAGGTGCTTGATTGCTGACGCAAAGATCTAAAGTTCAAACCCACCGAAGGGCTTCGTGGCAGAAAGGCCTGGCAACCTGCTCCTGTGAAGGCCGGTGATCTGATTCAGAGTCGCTGTGCCTCGGAATCCAGAGTGGCAGACAGTGATAGCCACTCTTGCTCAAACTACCATCCATCAAGTTCCCCTGGGCTATCACAAAGCCTCCTCGCTGCCTCCCTGCCTCCTTCTGCCCCTCCCTGTATCCCACAGTCTCTCCTACCTCCCTCTGTCCCTCCTTGCCTCCCTCTATCCCGCCTGCACCCCTCTGTCCCTCCTGCATCCCTCTGTTCCTCCCTGCCTCCCTCTGTCCCTCCTGCATCCCTCTGTCCCTCCCTGCCTTCCTCTGTCCCTCCCGGCATCCCACCCTCCTTCTCCTCCCATGGAGCAACAGAGTCTCCAGACCCTCCAGGTCAGGTCACTTCTTTGCTCACAGTCTTCCAAAAGTTCCTTATCCCTCACCAAGTGAAAGCCACTATCTTTGCCACGAGCGCCCAGCTCCACGCCACAATCTGTCCGTCCCTCTCTCTCCTCGCAGCCTCTCCCACACCCCGAGCCCTTACACTGGAGTCCTCATCCCTAGAATGCCCTTCCTGCTGATGACCACCGCCCCGGCGTCCCCTGGCGGCCCTCAGGCCTGTGCTGCGATGGCCTCGCCTCAGGAGGGCTTTTCTGTCCCCGCAGCATTAGAGAACCACCCCTGGGGAAGCGGAGCGCCACAGCATTCCTGGAAGCTCTCCACTATCCTGCCATTCCACGATCCCATGGATGTTCTGAAGTCCATCCCAGCCTTCTTTCCACCCCAGAGGCATGAACCTATTGTGATTTCCTTCCTACTGGCTCTGTCGGGTAACCTTCCAGTAAGGCTATAATTCTACCTAGAGGGCTTTCCCGGGTTCTGGGAGCAGTTCTAGAGTATCACCAACCCCTACACTGGTAGCTAACAAGTAAGAAGGGTGAACGGGCTCTGGGGACTTTCAGTGTACGGCTGGTCCTAACAGGGCAGTTGAGGACCCTTGGCTTTGTAGCCGGTCAGTCAGCAGATCAGAAGCAAGATTGTCATTGAGATTCCCAGGTTGGGGACTGGAATCGATGGGCAGTCTTGGTCAGGCCTGGCCTTCTGGAGGACTGTGCTGAGTTCCTGAGGTCTGTGCTAGCTCCTCCAGTGGGTAATGGCAGAGGACGTAAAGTATGAAGTTGGGGTGGCGCTGTAGCAGATAAACCAAGCATAAAAACAAACCCCCGTGCCACAGAATCAATTCCAACACACAGCAATTCTATCTATAGATTTGAGACCCTTCCCTGCGGGTTTGGGAGCCACAAACCTTTATGGCCTCATTTTTCTGCCAAACAGAAGCTGGTGGGTGTGGCAGCCAAGTCCCTAACCTCGGTACCACCAAGCTCCTTGCAGAAACCCATGGACAAAATGTTCTTAACCTGCTCTTTCTTGTCCCTACTGAAATATCAGTTACATGAGGCCAGGCTGGGTGTCCTGGCTGCTCCTGTGTCCCCAGCAACCAGGACGATGGCTGGACCCGACTTGCGTTAAGTATTTACTAACACCATAGAAGAGGTTTACGTGTCCACTGAACAGGCGCGCTTCCCAAGAGCCCTGCTTCACGCCTCATTCTAACCCTCCTCCCCGACACACCCACATCCACACAGACACTCGAAGCAGAGGAGGCCCCAAAGGCTTAGCGGGACTCTGCGAGGCTCTAGGAATTCTTCTTGAAAGTCAGCTCTTTCTCCACCAGTCCTGAGGTTTCGAGCTCCCTCTCCCCCTGGATATGATACAAACCTCATCTGGGTACTAGCGGTTTCCATGTCAACCGCTTTAATCTCAAACCTCGAGTCCCCTTCCCTCCTCCAAGGGGGTGTGGTGATGTCCTTGAGGAGTGACAGGCCAGCTCTGGCTGGGATACATGCCATCCAGTCCCCCTTGCCTGCAAAGGGCAGGGCAGGTACGGACTGGGTGTTTCTCAGTGATTCTCTTTTGGAAGTCAGAGGAGTGCCGCAGTCGGCTAAGCCTTGGGCTAACTGAAAAGCTGCCAGTTCAAATCCGTCAGCTGGAGAAAGTTGAGGCTGTCTACTCACATAAAAAAAATATAGTCTCTGCAATCCTATGAGGAGGAGTCATTATGAGTCGAAATGGACTCAACAGGCATCGTTTGGTTTGGTTTGGTTTATGGTATCCTTACAGGCAAAATTCTGTTCCTTTAACTCAGTGGCCAGGAGCCCTGGTGTTGTGCTGGGTTATGCGTTGGACGGCTAGCTTAACTGCAGGGCCAGCAGTTCGAACCCACCAGCTGCTCGGCCAATGGAAGATGAGGGTGTCTGCTCCTCTGAAGACTGAGCCCCTCCGCTCTGGTGTAGAGAGCTACTGTGACTTGGAATCACCTTGGTGGCAGCCAGGAGGGTTTGGTTTGGGTTAGGGTTTAACTTAGTAGCAGAATGAGAAAGTTAGGAATTCCACGTCTGAGAAGAGACAAGCTGCCCCTTCCAGCAGGAGCTCAAGGCTGCTCATGAAAATTCAGGCTGGGAGTTTGAGGAGCAGACATGCAGAGCCTGCTGTGGATGGCTGTGTGTGTGTGTGTGTGTGTGTGTGTGTGTGTGTGTGTGTGTGTGTGTGTGGCAGCAATCTGATCTCATTAAAGCAGCCTGTGGCCACTCTTCTGTTTCACAGCAGTCCTGTGGAGAGGCTTTCCTTGGGGGGAGGGGACATCCCTGCATCCAGGTCTAAAGTGAGAGAGACCATTTTACATTTAAATTTAGAAAATTTAATGTCCTTCGAGATGGACTTGGGGCTTTTTACGCTGCCGAATGACTGTGCTGTGAATGCTTGTGAGCGGTCGTAGCATGAATAAGAACCAGGGCTTGGAAATCTTTGCCCAACTTACCCCAATCTTACATGGTGTAGAGAGGGCAAAACAATGTATGGGGCTACAAACACAAACACACACAAAAAACGAAAAGTAACCCAATAATTCTTCAGACCCCCTTGGGCCTGGATCTTGGGAGATGTCATCTGAAGCTGGTTACTTGAAGTGTGTGTATGTGTGTGTGTGTGTGAGAGAGAGAGAGAGAGAGAGAGAGAGAGAGAGAGAGAGAAGTCTGCCATTCCTCGACCTTTCACTTCCTGCAATTACTGGTGGCAGTGCTTCACAGTTGAAAATGGTTATCCAGGGCTTCCTCTGAAAGAAACGCACTCTGTCTTATTCCTGAAAGTGAATTAATTTTTCGTTGGGGACCAAAAGTATATTAATACACTGGACAGCCGCGGCAAAGCTCCCACTATGCCTCCTCGGAACAGGACGATTTCCAGCTCGACATCAACCAGCTAGGCTTTAAAGAATCTCCCCGCCGCCCTCCCAATTTTCTTCGCCATGTTGGTGCCCTGCTTGGGACGAAATGATGCCTTTTTCGTCGGGTTCTGGCCTCTCCGCAAATGATTATTTCAACTGACACTCGGGTCAAAAGCTCGTTTGTAATGTCCTTTCATTTCGGCTTTATGGCAAATTAGATTACGATCGCGGTAAAGCAAAACGACATTAAAAAACCATATGCGTCGAAGTTGTTCAGCGGCGAGTCTCGAGTTTATACTTTAAAAAAAAAAAAAAAAAAGACGAACTAACTCGCTGGTCTAACGTGGCTTTTTCATGAGCTCCGGGTCACCACACCACAATCAGACCCTTCCCTGAGCCACACGTTCGGGAAGAAACGCGGACCCGGAGGAAGAACACCAACAGGAGCGCTCAGGCGCGCTAGCCTGTCTGTCAGCGTGCGTTTGAAATCCAGGACTTCGTGTAAATTGCCATCTTTTGCATCAGAAGGAAGAAACGTACACAGTTGCCCTGCTATAGGGAGTTGTTGTGACATAAGAAAACAGAATCTTTTTAAACCTCGAGTTTAATTAATTCTTAAAAAATAGTTATTTAGCAGCAGCGAGTTGAAAGGGAAGGGGGTGGGCGGGAGGGGGTGGGACCCGATTCGTTTCAAAAACGGGTCTCTTAATCACCCTTCGGGAGGCGTCATTTGTAAAACACCCCAAGGAAGTAACATCTTAAAAAAATTTTTTTTTTTCCTTAAAGTGCATTGATAAAAATAAGTCGAACGTTTTAATTAAAACTCATAAAACGGTGGACAGCTGCTTGGGATTGTTCTCCGCGGTCTTGATTAGCGGATCCATGCTCCGAGATAATGAAGGCCTCGTTGTGATTGTTGGCAGCGTCGCCGGGCCCCTCGGTGAGAACGCGGCGGGCTCACTTTGTCGCCCGCGGGCAGATGCCTATTAGATTCCAATAAGTTTCGCTGAAAGGGGGGAGGCGGGCGGGGCGGGGGGGGGCGTGCAGAGGTAAACACAGGAAACAAGCGTTGAGTGTGTGCCAATAAAAATGATCACAAATCGGGGCTGCTGATGTCAGAGCCCGGGGTCGGGGGTCAGGGCGCTGAAAGCGCTGAAAGCGCCGCCCGACTGTGCCGGGGGCGCGGGCGCGGCGCGGCGCGCACAAAGGCCCGGGGCGCTCATTAGAGGCGCGTTTGATGGGCTCGCCCCCCCGGGGCCCGGCCGTGTCAATGGGATAATGACCATGATCTAATGGCCGGCTCCTTTGCATGCAGGCCCCGGTGAATGGGCGCCTCGCGGCGGCATTCAGCCGCGCCGTGTCAGCCGCCGGCTGCCCGCCGACTCGGAGCCGCCGAGCCTGGCGCCGGGGCCGCGCGGCCCGCGCCATTCACTCCCGCGCTGAATAGGCGGGGCGGGGGGCGGCCTTTCAGCCGCGAGAGTGACAGATTAGGGGTCGGGGGCAGGCGGCCCCGCCCCCGGCGCGCAGATGGGCCGGCTCGGCGCCCCGGGCCCCGCCCCGCGCGCTGCGGGCCCCGGGGCTGCGCGGAGGCGCGTCTACACCGGCCGCCCGGGTCCCGCGCGCCCGAGGCGGGGCGCGAGCAGCCGCGGTGGCCCCGTGCAGCCCGGCAAAAGCGCTTTCTCGCGCCAGGGCGTCGCTCTTGCTGTCCTAAGGCGCAGGTCTGTACCCAGGAGCCCGGGCGGCGCCGTGGTGAAGCGATCGATCGATCGGGTGCAGCGCTGCCCCGGATCTGGGGATCTGTTTCGGTAACGAGGACAGCCGAGGAAACCCTTTGGGGGGCAGTTCGGTTGTGTCACGTGCGGGCGCTGAGTCGGAAGCCACTCCGGGGCATTTCACAACCAGCACAGCATCCCACAAGTCCCGCAGCGCGCACTGGGGACGGCTCCAAGGGCGGGTTCGGTTCGCCGGGAGGCCCATTGGTCCCTACCAAAGGCACCAGCTAATCAGTCTCTCCCAGCCCCACCCCACCCCCATCCCGCTCCCAAATATTTGGGAGGCGCAGAAAGAGGGGGGGGGGAATTATGTGATATTACAAACGACTATCTCCGTGAATTCGATCGAACCGCGGGGATTTGCTGGTGTCGGACACCTTTCGGCCAGTGAAGCTGGCCGTTTCATTTGATTTGACGTAACACCTCAACGCTTCCCAGCAGGGCGCGGAATTACTCTGTGGAGGTGGGCACAGGAAGCTTCTCAGGTCCGAGGATTTAAGCAGAACTTAATTCGGGCCTTCGGGAGAAAGCGGAGGCTGTCTGCTCTCAGGAAGATTTACAGCCGAGGCAAGCCTGCATGGGGTCGCTATGAGCAGGAATGGGCTGGGCACTCCATGGAAATTACCGCAAAGAATGTGAACATTTGTAGTCATCCCCGCCCCCGCCCCATCCGTTCTCCTTCCGCAGCGGAGTAGCCCCAGGCACCAATCCCTGGACCAGAACGGATCCCTTCTCCCCTCTCTCCAGCAGCACACAATTCACCTTTTATTAAAAAAACTTTTTACTGGGGGCTCCCACAAGTCGTATCACAACCCATACACACGTTCATTGTGTCAAGCACATTTGTACATTTGTTGCCATGCTCTCAAAATATTTGTTGCCAAATATTTTCTTTTTACTTGAGCCCTTGGTATCAGCTCCTCATTTTGTCCCCACCCTTGATAATTTATAAATTATTATTATTTTGTCATGTCTTACACTGTCCCATGTCTCCTTTCACCCACTTTTCTGTTGTCAGCCCCCGGGGACGGAAACATATGTAGATCATTGTGATGGGTTCCCCCTTTCTCCCCCAACGTTCTCCTTCCCTTTCTGGTATCTCTACTCTCATTATCGGTCCCGAGGGGTTTTTCTGTCCTGAATTCCCTGTGTGTTCCCAGTTCTTATCTGTACCAGTGCACATCCTCTGGTCTAGCAGGGTTTGTAAGGTAGCAATTCACCATTTCTAAAGGCCAACCGGGGCCGTTAGAAAACATACCAGCAGGGTGAAAAAGATAGTAATGGTCTTTTCGGTGTCAATCTGTCCCTGTTCCTGTGTCTCTCTGCGTTTGTAAAGCCCATACAGGACTCCCCTCGAGTGTAAACGTACACACATCACAGATCACCAGGTCTCCACATAGCCCTGTTTTTACGTTGCAGGGATGATAGAGAATCTGTCACTGACATATTACCCCAAATCTCTATTTTCCCGGTGAGGGTCAGCCTCCTCATTAACTTAATGGATCTGCCTCCATTTACTTAAGTAATCCCCTGCATGTGGGCTGTTTCCTTTTTCCTTCTTCTTTCAATCTTTCAGCAGGTCGAGTTGCACAGACTCTTTGTACAGTTGTCTTCTCAGGATAGTGAGTGGATATTTTGAGGGGAACCTCCCCTTCTATGTTTGAGAGTTAGGGCAGGAGCCAGTCTGAGAGAGTGATCCAGCCCTCATCTCCTGTGGCTATGCATGGAAAATGCAACCAGCTATCTGGTCATCTTCCTGGAAGCTAGATTATGAATTAATATTCTTCCCAGCTCAGAAACTGCCTTCCTCCCAGTAGAAATATGTGGGGGTCACTAGTCTGGGGAGAGGCATCTCAGATCAGATTCACCCACTCTTATCTTCATTCAGTGAAGCTCCTCTTTCCCACCGCCCCGCCCCCCATTAAAAACAGTCAACAACGAGAAACAGCTTCATCTTTAACGCCTTCTTCTACCGGTGAACGGAGCACCACACCACGGTCTCGCCGCCAAAGCTAGACTTGCAGACATACCCAACAGCCTAAACGACATCAGGTACCTGGTGAAATGAAATCTTCCGGCTGTGTCTACTTGGAATCTGTTGCCACCCAACATGTGTGTGGCTTCTGGGCTGCAGGATCAATTCCTGACCCTGCAGACAAGACTCAAAACAAAACACACTCTCGCTGACATTGAATCGCGTCCGACACAGAGGGAGAGTAGACTTGTTTCTGCGAGTTTCCAAGACTGGAACTCTGTATGGGAGTAGAAAACCTTGTCTTCCTCCCAGAAGAGGATTGAAGAAGCATTTGACCACTTGAGAGACAAACTCCATTTCAATTATTATGTGTGCCTGGTTGACTTTACTCCAGCCCCCCTCAAAAAAAAAACCACGAGAACTAGTCTCCCCCGCCCTTCACACACCAGGATCCGTATCTTTCCCCCCAGAGACTGCCCTTCCTATCTTTGGATTGCATCTTTCCACAGTGCTCCTCTCACATGACAGGGGCTGCACATGTGAACCTCCTCCCTTCTGTAGAGGAAGGTAACGGACTGTGGACATTGTTTTGCATTTGGGCCTTTGCCAGCCACTGTAGCTGGATAAGTATTCCTTTGTATGGGCAAACCCCTGCTTATGTCACCAATCCTGGTCCAAGGGGCAGCTAGGTTGGGTTCTGTGAGTGGCTCCCACAAACAAAAGCCCAGCTGAATACCTTCATCTGCATAGGCACCTAAAACAGCGCAGCAGGCCTGACCCAGGTCAATTAGACGTGCAGAGAGATCCCTGCCTATGCAAATACCAGGCATTAAAGGCCCAGTGCCACCTTGCATTCCAAAGAAACCCAATTTGCACTCTTTCTGTTCTGTGAGTGTTCCCTTCTCCACCAGATCCTTATCCAGGACTTTACTGTCAGTGGTTCTGAAAAAAAAAAAAAAAAAAGTCGGAATAACATTTTCCATGGTTAAATTGCCTATAGAAGCTGGGGTCAGAATTTAGCACCAATCCCCTCACCTAGCCAGGAGTTTCAGATTACAGGGAGGGGGTGGTTCCCTCAAAATTTCTTTTTGAAAAAAAAAAAAATTTCTTTTTGGGGCAGAACCAATAGTGGGTTTGCCAGAGTGAGTAGGGAACCACCTGCACCTTTGATTGGGGGTGCCTCTAGTCCATGCCATCTCCATCGGCAGGTCCCAGCTTCCAGGGCCCACTGACATCACTTGGAGAGGTCAAAGCCGGGTGGGTGGGACCAGCTGGCAGAAAAGGACACCCGTGTTATGGCTTCAGTGGCAGCAGAGGGCGGACAGAGTGCAGCTGCCATCCTCTTTGCCCTCCTGTTGATTCTGACTCTGGGAGTCTATGGAGGACCGAGTAGAATTGCCCCCTAAGGTGACCTAGGCTGTCATTCTTACTGAGGAAGCAGACTGGCACGCCTTTTCCCATAAAGCGAACAGTGGGCTGGAACCTCTGGCTTTCGAAAATGGCAGAACGATGGACCAGTCAGCCGCGGGGACTACAGGGAAGGGCGACGGACTCTTCCCTCCGCCGCCAGTGGCTCCTCCCATCGCCTCCCAAGCACTCCCACCTCCTCCCCACCTGGACCCGGCCCAAATCCTAAACTGGGCATATTGTGTAGAGAACTGGCAAATGTGTGTATTCTTTTGCATGCCAAGAGACCTGGGCGCCCCCCTGGCCTACAACATGACAGTCCCTCCAGCTTGTCCTCCTCCTCCTCCTCGAATTCAGCAACTTGTAAAAGACCCCTGAAAGGTGTGGACAGTGGGAAACAAACCTTTCAGCTGCGAATGCTGGCAAGCGAGATGGAGCAAGGCTGGGCATCTCTGCTTCATCAGGCCAAATAGACCACCCAGCCTTTTGAGGTCTGTAACAAGGGAAGGGCCCCCACCCCCTTTTAAATGTGGGAGGAGGGAAATTGGAGCCTTTATTCGGCACTTCCAAGTGGCCCCCTGCCCAACTCTGAGGTCCGCTCCAAATGCAGTGCATTCTGTGAATACACAGATTCCTTCCCAGGATCGCCAGCGACTTTTCTCCCCAAATCCCCTTCGGCCATGGTTTCGGGTGTTGACACAAATCTGGACCGCGTGTCCCCACTTAGAAATCGCCCAAGACTTAAACGTCAGGAAAAGAGATTTCATTAAGTGCTAAGCTAGTGCTGCCAGCGGGGGCTCCCCCGGGCTGGTTTCCCCTGCTGCTGTGGAAGAAAAGCCCCCTTGGGGTTGGTTTCAGAACCCGGTTCTGCTACTTCAGGAATTCGAATTCTTCCCTTTCCGGTCCCTCGCCCCACATTCTGTTTTAAGGATTTAGAATCTGCCAATCCCAGGGGAGGAAGGGCGGAGGAGACGGACGGGCGGTGGCATGTGATCCTGGCCCGCTGTCCCTTTTCCAAAGGCTGTTAACAAATAGTTCTGGAGGGGTTCGGGCGACGCAAAATCCATCACGGTACCTCAAAGAGTTAAATGCCAACAGGCCCTCCCTGCGGGGCCCCTGGCTTCCTACGGTCTGTGGGTGGGGTTTGGAATCCGGGGAGCTAAGACCCCCAAGCTTCTTTGGTTGATTGTCTTTAATTACTTTGGAGGGTTGAGCTAGGTTGCTGGTGCCTGGGGCGCGCCCGACAGACCAGGAATGTTCCTTCATGCCAGCGCGTCGTTAAGCATCAAACAGAGCAAAAATGACAAGACTATCAAGTGTATCTATTGGTTCAGCCTTCATTTAGGGGGAGACCCGGGAAACCAAGAGAAAATCCACCGGCCCAGGGAGGAGCGCGGTAAGGACCGATGGAGAGCGATGCTGCTGTTCGTGTGCATGGCGTTTGTACCCTACTTCTGTCCGCACTGACCAAAGTCCCAATTGCTCGTGTTAAAAGGTGAAGCCTAGAAGGGGTTCACCTCCTCTCCCCTCCCCAAATCAAGTTAAAAGCCAACTTGGTGATTTTGTGGACTGAGAATGGGGCAGGTGATCCCAGGGTCAGCAATTTGAACCCACAAGCCACTCCTCCGGAGAAAGACTCAGCTTGCTGCTCTCCTGAAGAGTGAGCCTGGGAAGCGCAAGGGGCAGTTCTACCCTGTCCTATCCTGCGTCGCTATGAGCCGGCATTGAGTTTAGATTTCAAAGGGAAAAAAGATAATGGGGTTGCTTTGGCACCCTAAAAAACTGAAAACTCAAAAAAAAAAAAACCTGAAAACTGTAGAACTGCCCTTTGAGTTTCCCAGACTGTAACTCCATCAAGGAGAAAAAAACCCTGCCTTTCTCCCACGGAGCCCCTGGTGGCTTTGACCTCCTCACCTTGAGGATCACAGCCCCAAATGTGGAACCACCACACCACCAGGGTTCCTTTTAAGCCCTAAAGTCATTGCTGATTATTATTTTGAGGGAGTTTCTTTCAAGGGAAAAGAGCAAATACAGAGATGTTGTTAGGTAGCCAGAGGCAGAAGCTAGGGGCTGTCCCTCCACATACGCTACGCCTCCCTTTCCCCTTTACAGGAAGTTGGAAGCCAATGAAGGTTAGAGGGCATGCACAAATTCAGACCCTTGAGACCAGAAGCCAGTACACCCGGGAGGGCCCCCATCAGGCCAGGTGGACTTAATTCAGCCAATGGGGTCAATCAGTACTGGCCATGCCTCCCAGTGGACCCTGCCAAGCCAGGGTCCTCTTTCCCAGCTGCTTCTCCGCAGGGCTGCAGCTTTCCCGGTGCCCTGAGGGGGCCTGGGTACACCCTGAAACGTCTGTCCTTTATCCAAACTCACTTGGATCACAAACCATGCTTGTTCACAGATGAAGGGTCTCCAGGCAGAGTCAATAAAGATACTGGAACTTCGATTTGGGGGATAGACAGCGAATACTTCTCTTGGCATAAGTAGGTCCCCTGCACATTTGGGATCAACTCAGACTAAGAATCATGATTACTTGGGGGGCGCATGAAATGGGGGGCCCTGTGTGTAGTCAGGCAAACCTACCTGCAGGAGGAAGATGTGCCCCCTTCCTCTTCGTAAGTCCATCTTTTGTGTGTTGAATCACAGAAGAATTGGGTTCTGATTCATATATGAGGAAGCAGGTGGCAGCTGTGTAAGCGTTCGGCTGCCAACTGAAAAGCTGAGTGTCACCTGGTGACACTGTGAGAGGAGGACCCAAGAGGGTGCTCCCATCCAGGGGACCCTTGGAAGCCCATGGATCATTAGGCGTTGGCACCAACTCCCCAGGCCCTAGCAGCCATTTTTAAAGAGCTTCACTGGGAGGGAAGCCTCGTAGAAGGTGAGAGAATACTCTTAGTTACATGTGCTCTGCTAGTGCAGCACACTTTTGCTTTTGTCATCATGGAAATAGGTGGGATTTCGACACTAGATCTCTTCTGTGGCATGGTGGTTACACAGGGGCCAGCAGTTCAAAACCACCTGCCTCTCTGCAGGAGAAAGCCGAGGCATTCTATTCCCTTAACCCTGTGGAGACCCACGGGGGCAGCCCCACCCTGTCCTACTGAGTCTCTCTGAGTCAGAAGCGACACCCTGGCATTGAGCTTGTTTTCCAGATGGCCGGCCAACAGGGGATCCCTCAGGCCGAGGATTTGAACTGAGAAGGCTGGACAGACAGCGTTGCCCCCGAAAGTCAATTAAACTCTCAGAGCCTCCGTTTTGTCATCATAAAATAGGGCTATCCCTCCCCCATTCCTGAGGCGGCACTCTGAGCAAACACCTGGGCAGGTGTCTTTATTCAGTCATGGTCTAACAACCCCCCAACCAAAGCTGCTGGCATCAGAAAAGAACTGTGCTGTGTTCCATCAGACTTTCACGGCTGGGATGGTTCAAAAGCAGATCACCAGGCCTTTCTTCTGAGGCACCAGGGTTCCATGGGTTCGAACCCCTCACCTTTTGGTGAGTAGTTGACCATTTAGACATTGGCACCATGCATGATCTCAAATGGATAAGGAGCCTGCTAGAAGTAGAAGGTGCTGTTGAGAGGGCCTAGGCTTGAGAGGAGATCAGAGGTTCAGACGGTGGGTGGCCTTGTGACCTCCCTGTCGGTAGATATCCCCACTTGGAATCACCCATTTCCAATGGGGTTGTACCCTTCCACCATTCAATTTTCTGCAGCTTCTTCTCATGCTGCGGCTACGGTTCAGGCCCTGGACATGCCCAACAGCTTTCTTCTGGTGCCTGCCTGTCACTCACAGGGCTCGGGGTCCCCTTGTTGGTCTCCCGCGGGGCTCCCAAATGTTCCCACAGACCAAGAAAGAAGAGGCCAGTGCCAAAATGTCAGGAGCCTCACTCAACATCAGGCAAGTTCTCAGAGGTAATCCCTCTGTGGGCTTCTCCTTCCTCTTATGGAGCAGTGTACACACACACACACACACACACACACACACACACACACACACCCCTTCCTGCTAAGCACTGCACCCGATCTTCCGAAGTCATTTCTGTCCTGGGACAGTTTCGCTTTGTGGGAACCTATGCACTCTCCTGGATTGCTGAGCATGCTGCAGACTCTTCCGATTCTCCTTGACAACGCCTTGACCCATCAGTACCACATGGAGCTGTGGTGGCGCCGTAGCTAAGGGCTCAGCTGCTCCACCAAGAGTTGGAGGTTCAAACCCACCAGCCGCCAGAGGAGAAGTGACCTGACGATCTGTTCTCACAAAGACTGTTGCTGTTACCATAGAGTCAGTTCTAACATGCCTCAGCCTGACTCTTTAGGGGCTGGTCCTTCCCTACTACCTAGAAAACCCTGTGGGCCCGTTCGGCTCTTCTCACTCAGGGTCACTGGGCATTCGAGTGGATTTGACTGCAAGGCATCAGGATGGCATTTAAGAAACCCAGGTGGCATAATGGTGGCACCTTGGGCTGCTAGCCTCAAAGTCAGCAGTTCAAAACCACTGGCTTTTTCAAGGGATTTCTACTCCCACATAGCATTTCCCTCTCAGAAATTCGCAGTTCTACCCCGGCTGTGGGATCATGGTGAGTTGACATTAACTTGATGGCTGGGAGTAGGTGTTGGTGATCTCGTGGGCGATGAGTTGGGGTGCTGGCTGGTACATGGCAGTTAGAAATCACCAGCCACTCCGAGGAAGTGAGAGGAAGAACACAACCCCCATAAAGATTTATAGTCCTCGAAACCCACAGGGGCCTGCTCTGCCCTGCCTCTGCCGGAATGGTGACTGGCTGGCAGAGAGTTGAGGGGATCACCAACATTTTATTGGATCTGAATTTATCACTCTCGCGTGTCAAGAAATATTCTTTTGCCTTGGATGAGTTTTTTTTAGGGGGGAGGGATATTTAAAAATAAGTACAGCCCATCCTTGGTTTGATAAAAGCAGGCGGTGCAACAGGTTTGGTTTCCCAAGCCATAGCCTGCTGGCCTTTGCATGTTGAGGAGATCTCTTAGGGAACAGGAAGGTTTGGGAGCCTTTCCATCAGGGTGGGCCTCTCAACCAGTGTCAGCAACCGGAGGCTGTTGCCAGGGGCAGTTGAGTCCATGCCGATTCATAGTGACTCCATGTAACAGACTAGAACATGGGATGAGATGGCTGGGTTTTTCTCCCAGTGAGCCACAGGATGGGTTTGAACCGCCAACCTTTTGATTAGCAGCCAAGAACTTCATATGGCGCCACCAGGTTTCCTCCATCAGTATGGGGCATTTGCCCTTTCTCACTTAGGAAGGAAAACGAATCTACCCCCATCCATTGGCTAGCACAAAGATGGCACAAGCCACGCTGTGGTGGTTATTCGTGGAGGGCTTTGAGTTGCCGCGCCATATTTGTGACTCAATGACGCTATGTGGTTGTCAAGTGCTGTCGAGTCGGTGAAGAGCAACAGGGTTTTCTTTCCAAAGAAAAGGCAGGAATGAGCTGTTCTCTCAGGGTGTCTGAAATATTATCTTCTTGCCAGCAATTGCCGCCATTCCAATGACGTTAGAAAGAGCCTGAAGAATCAGTGCATTATTTGAAGTCCAGCCTTTGCCCATCCTAAAATTCCCTCCATCCTTGGATTATCTAATAATAGGAGTTAAAAATAAAAAAAGAAGACGGAGGGAAAAAGAAACACTGCCTTGTTCCACCCCATGACACGTCCCTGTTGCCTCCGGGACAATCAGGCCATTGATGAGCTGATGATGTCCCAGCGCTGCATGGTCAAGATGCAAACGCGAGTGCGCAGGGATTGCCTCATTCAATGGAATGTCTTCGCCTCTGAATGGTTGGCGTCCTCGGTGACTCTGTTTTTAGCCTTCTCAAGAAAACCCCAGACTTGTTGGAGGAGACTGTTTCCCAAACTCTTTCCCCCAATAGATCTAGGAACAAAGTGAAAAATAAAACAGATCCTTCTCAATAAGCTACGAGCGTGGTTTTCAGAGTTGAAAATTATTCATGCCTTTGTCTTTCTATCTAGGGCATCAGAAGCTGGCCAGTGCCCATGAGAGGAGAATAGCAGAATAAGACCTTCCTTCCTTCCTTCCCTCTGCCTTCCCTCCCATCCTTCCATCTGTTTATCCATCTTTTAATTTTAACTTTGGACCATTTCCCTCCCTTCCTTGCTTATACTGGTCTTATCTTCCTTTCTTCCTTCCTGACATGTTTCTGAGCTTCTATTATTTGCCAGATTCTAAGGATGCAAGAAGGAATGAAGCCGATTTCCACTGCGTTTGTCATCTCGAGAGTGTCAGAGATGAACATTCCATCCAACCCACAGATCTAAAACCCTTTCTTAAGTATTTTCTGGAAATTCCATCTTGTTTGCATTCAGAAAGGTTCAGGGAAAGTCAAGTGACACGCGTCCGAATTGGTCACATGACAGAAAATGCCTGGGTTGGTTCCTTTTCCACATGGACCTTACAGAGGGGAACTCAGGGGGTAAGCTTGCTCTGAAACTCT
Organism: Nesogale talazaci; assembly: GCA_004026705.1. NCBI lineage: Eukaryota > Metazoa > Chordata > Mammalia > Afrosoricida > Tenrecidae > Nesogale > Nesogale talazaci. The sequence continues at coordinate 3,088 of PVJH01032101.1, read as the reverse complement.
AGTCAGCCTGTGATTACGCCTGCCTGGCCTTTTTTCACAACCAGTAACCACGGTCCTCATCCTTCCATGTCACCTTAAAACAACAAAAGACACCTCACTGCCATTGAGCATTGAGTCAAAGTTGAGTCCACCCAACCCTATTAGACAGGCAGAACTGGCCCCGTGAGTTTCCTAGAGGCAGCTCTTTACAGGAACAGAAAGCCCCAACTTTCTCCAGAGTTGCAGCTGATGGTTCTGAGCGCTGACCTTTGGAATCACAGCCCCGTGTGTAACCATTACTAAATCTTACCTTCTTGAACCCAGGAATCCATTCTCGCTCCCTGAAACCTCACTGCTGGTGTTGATCATGCTGCACATTTTGCCTGTGGCCAGAAAGCAGTCATTCGTTGACCTCATCCGTCCTCAAATCAGCTGATTTGAACCGCTTCCTTTCAAATCTGTGGAAGGCAGGTCACGTTCACACTGTGAGTCTGCGATGGTGGAGGGGCGCGCTGACCCCCTGGTTAGTCATTCTGTCAGGGAATGCTACACTTTCAGACTCAATTCTCTGACCCGGGGGCTGCACCCGGCCTCGTCCTACCCAAGGGGTCTCTGCTCAGCCAGAAAACCTCCGGCTTTCTTTTTCAAAAGGACCTTTGTTTGAGGGCACGGGGAGAAGACCGACCGTGGTGGTGGTTCAGTGGTACAAGTCTTACTCTCCGTGTGAAAAACAGGAGTGAGATTACCACTCAATGCACCTCAGCCATAGCTGCCACCTTTCTGTCAGTGGGGGCTCGTGTGTCACTGCGATGCTGGAACAAATCTCAGCAGAGCTTCCCTGTTACGGTGGAGTAGGAAGAAAGGCCTGGAGACCCATTTCTGGAAATCAGTCAGTGACAACCCTGTTTTCAGAGTCTAAAGAGTTCTTGGGCAATCATTTTGATTATATATGGTTCCAAATCAAACTCATTGCCATCAAGTTGGTTCTGACTCCTAACAGCCTTCATCAGACAGAACTGCCTCTGGGGTTTTTTGAAACTATAATTCTTTATGGAAATAGAAAACCTCATCTTTCTTCTGTGTGATTGCTGGTGGGCTCGAACTGCTGACCTGTGGTTAGCATCCTAATGAGGAACCCACTAGTACTCTTTTATTTCTCCCCACCCCGCTAGTACTCTTTTTGTTTTGTTTTATTTGTTTTTGGGGGGAGCATCACTGCCCTCTGGTGGTCGTGGGAGCTACCTAGCCCTGCTCCTGAGAGCCACCGCTGGATTTGAACCACCAAACCCATGGGCCGCAGTCCTGCACTCAACCACTTACGCCACTGGGACTCAGCGCCCCCCCCCCCCCACTAGTACTCTTATGTGGTTCAATAGGCTTAAAACTAGCATTCCAGATCCCCCAGTACTTGCCGCCTCACAGCAATGGATTGGAACATAATGTTATAGCTTGGTATATTTTCCAATAGATGATACCCTAGTTGATGATCATGTAAACAAAAGAGGTCACTCTCAGATTGGGAGAGTAATTGCCTAAAAAAAATAATAATAATTTTTTAAAGAGGTATGTAAAAGATGAAATACTTAGGACTAAATATAACTGCAGTAACAAAAGGCCAATATAAAGATAACCACAAAACACTACAAGATGCCATAAGAGACTTATACAAATGGAGAAAGATATCATGATTATGGATAAGAAAACTTAATCTAGTGAAAATATCAATAGTACCCAAAGAGATCTAGAGCTACAATGCAAACCCGATCCAGATTCCAATATAATTCTTTGAAGAAATGGAAAAAACTAATCCATATTATCAACTTATATTGGGGGGGAGGGGAAGACTCCAGAGAAGGAAAACACCTCTAAAGAAAAAGAGCACAGAAGAGCCTCAGTAGACCAAAGGAAGAGAATTGGGAACCCAGAAGTAAATGCATCCACCTACAGACAACTGATCTTTGACACAAGACCAAAACACATTTAGTGGGGAAGAGAGAGTTAGTTTAGCACTAATGCTGGACCGGGGTGTGAATAGACTTACTGTCATGCAGAATGCATGGGAAAGTGGATGGTTGCAGATGCAGTTAGGTTCAAACTTAGCACCCTCTCATTTGATCTCCATGACAAGCCACTTACATTTGTTCTAATTTTTAATATTTTTGCTTTCTTTTCTATTGAGGCTTTTGATCGGTTTTATTTTATTCTTGTTCTTCATTTCTAAAAACTGTTTTTCCATATATGAAATCAGGAAGAGCAAATCTATAGGGACAGTAAGTGGATTCATAGTTCCTTGAGCAAGGGAGTTTAAGGTGGGAGGGGGGAATAGGGAGCTAATAACAATGAGGACAAGAATGAAAGCAATGTCCTAAAATGAATTGTGGTGATGATCGTACAACTCTTCTTGATGTGATTGCACTACTGAATTATATTATCATATATATCATATGCCAATAAAACTGTTAAAAACTTGGGTAAAGGACATGAACTGACACTTCATCAAAGACTACATTCAGGTGGCCAGCAAACATAAAGCAATCCTGGAAATCATTAGCCATTTGAGAAATGCACATCAAAACATCAATGAGATGGCATCTCACCACAGCATTGGCAGCAAAGTTCAGAAAACTGGGAGAGGCGCAAATGCTGGCAAGAGTCTGGAGAGACTGGAACCCTCACACAGCGCTGGTGGGATTTTCTCAAATGACTCTGTAGCCCTTCCTCTAAATGCTAGAAATAGGGATATCATGTGGCTCAGAAATCCCTCTACCTGGTAGACAGCCTAAAGCAGGGCTGTCAAACTCAGTTAAAATGAGCAACTTTGATTTTGTGATTTTTACTCTTCAGTAGTTAAAGGATTAATGAGGGAACTGTGTGTAGGGTATTGCCTCAATCTCCCCTAAGCACTATTTCCTTCATGACAACTTGTTCTTTTTCATTGTATTTCAGAGCATTGGAGTCACAAAGAATTACCTCTGTGGCCTGTGGGCTACCAGTTTGATCCCCCTGGCCTAAAGAAATGAACTAGCCGGCACAAAAGAACACATATTGTACAAGAACATTGTTATGAAAAAGTGAAGAAAAAAATTTTCATTAAAAGATTCTTGAAAAA